>JAVHNF010068570.1:8482-18907 GCA_034783455.1 Micropsitta finschii | reverse complement strand
ACAGCTTCTCTGGGCACCCTGTGCCAGCGCCTCAGCACCCTCACAGGGAAGAGCTTCTGCCTAAGAGCTCAGCTCAATCTCCCGTCCTTCAGCCTAAGGCCATGTCCTATCCCTACTCTTATGTTTTCCAAAACCTTGCCTCACCAGACATGTTTTCCTGCCTTGAGACAAGCAGCAGATAACACACTGCCGTTGGCTTTTTGGAATGCAGAACAGCCGTGTCCTTGCAGAACAGGAGCACAAGAGAAGCGAAGGTCTCGTGCTGAGCAGTTGCACAGAAATATTTCTTATCAGTCCCTGGCAGCCCAGGAGATCACAAACTGCTGATCTGGACCAGAGAGAAAGCTGCACCAAACCGGGCTGAGCGTGCACTGGGGCAGCACTGACCCTGTGCACGCCTGTAAACTTGCACAACAGGGGCCTTCTATATGTATTTTGTAAGCCAGAATACTATAGTTCTATGGTAACTTGCAGGTAATGCTGAGCCTTAGTGGTGCTGATAGAAATCTGTTCCTACCAGGAAAAAAAAAAGGGCATTTTTCCAGGAAAATGTAAAGATACGACACTGGTATCAAGGAAACCACCATGGGTATCAACACGTTAGTTGTGGTATCATAAACACCAGGGTCTTCTGGTTTCCTTGGGTACAAGTACTAAGTAAACTGAGGTAATTTCATTTTAATGTAATTTTAATACCTAACACAACACTTGCCGAAAGACAGCCACTTTGCCCTACACTTTATGCTGTTAACTCCCTCACTTCTGTTTGTAGGGCTTGTACCTGGCCTCCTGAACTTGGGGAACACGTGTTTCATGAACTCTTTGCTGCAAGGCTTATCTTCCTGCCCGTCTTTCATCAAGTGGCTGGAGGAATTCACAGCACAGTACAAAACAGAACAGAGCCAGTCCACTGAGCACCAGTACCTGTCAGTCACACTGCTGCATCTCCTAAAAGGTACTGCAATGGTTTCCATGATGTGAAAACCTAAGAAGGAAATATTAAGCATAAATGTTATCATGCCTCATCTCCTTTCCTAAAGAAAGGCAGCTCCTGTGGCCTTGTATTCTGGTTTTGATTTTAATTTAAAGACTGAATTCAGTGGAGAAGCAGCCACCCCAGCATCGTGCACATTGCTCTGGGGAAGCTGTCTGCCAGCAGGTTGAATAAATCGAGGTAGAGGGGAACAGGGGTGCTCAAAATGTGGTTATGGAACCCAGTGCCACAGGCTTTAATGCATTTGGTCTTCAGAGTACTAAGGGTTAAACCAGTATGAATATGGACTCAGCATCATTAAATAGGAAAATATTATCACAGTCAGATGGGCACTCAGAATTCTCTATAAAAAAAATGCATTATAAAATAATTAAAGCATTTCTTCCCAAGCTTGCTATTTTACCAGAAATAGATTAGATGCTTTGTGTGATCTTGGATAAAAATGCTAAAGCCTCCAGGCCCCATTTGGTAGCCTGTGTCAAGGCTTGTCCCTGTGCTGAATTCATGGATCAGCTACCTCCTATTTAAGCACACTCCTATTTGCTCCTATTTAAGCACACAAAATGTATAAGGAGTCTGTTGGCTCACCTGGCTTTCCTCACAGGGTTTTGTTTTAACCTTCATTGGAAGCATTCCTGTCTTGGGATGTTGTTCATACTAAAATAGTGCCAGTTAAGTGTGTACATTTAACTGATGGAAGGATGATGGGGCACGTAAAGGTTTCTGTGCCGTGTAAAGTACCATTTTTTACCTAATCCACCAGTACAAATTTGTCTTTCTGGATAGTGTTTCTGTTATGAGTATTTATATTATAGTTGAGAAGCCATTCACTTTGCATAGGTGTTAGCTGAGGAGAATGTATGAGGTCAGTCAGCCTGAGTCAGATGGGAATGGTAATTACTCACATTAGTTTGATGGTCACTGTCTACCTGCCCTAAGAATAACTCTCCTGTCATCAATTATACGATGCACAATATACGGTCTAAATTAAAGGTTTGTGTTGTAACTGTTCTTTGTGGCTCCTGCTGACACTTTTACATGCACTGTCTCCAGCTTTATCCTGTCAAGAGGCAACAGAAGATGATGTCCTGGATGCAAGCTGCCTCTTAGAGGTTCTAAGATTGTACAGGTGGCAGATCTCATCATTCGAAGAGCAGGTGAGTACAGAACTCATGTTAGACTGCCTGATGCCCACCTCAGTGCTCAGATCTGGACTAAAAGAGAGATGAAGCTGTGGTACTAACAGCCCTTAGTGTCAAATCTGAACCTTTGCTGTGGTGAAGTTTGCAGACCACAAATAATCGCTATTAATACATGAGGTGGGCTCTAAGTAAGTTTTCCTTTAATTTCCTGCTCTAGTAGTTGTTTGTCAGTACTCCTTGGGGTATGTTTTGATATCTTTTAGTTTTGCTTCCTCTAACTCTTATGCCTCTGTTTAATAGGATGCTCACGAACTGTTTCATGTCCTTACCTCTTCACTAGAAGACGAACGGGATCGTCAGCCCCGTGTGACACATTTGTTCGATGTGCACTCACTGGAGGTGATGTCTTCTATCAGGAGTCTCATAGTTTGCCTACATTCCTAAGTGTGTCAAGGATAAAGTGTCTGTTTAGACATGGAAGATGTTTCATTATGTTTACAAAGCTGTTCTTTAGTGCTCTGATAGAAATGAATCAATAGGGCAGGGAATCTAAAGCACGAAAAATGGTTTCCATAAGGGAATTTACACTGAATTTACACTGATCCCAGTTTCACAAGGGCTTTTGCATCCCTAAATGCCATTCAATATAGGGATTGAAATACAGCCATGGAACAGCAGTCCATCTAAGCACTCTTACCTCTAAGAATTGACCCATTAAAGAGGCTTGAAAACTGCAAAATGGACACTTATGGAATAGTCCATTTGGAGGTGAAATTTATCTCAACCTCCAGGTTAGTGGTGAACTTCATGCAGATGGGAAGTTTCTATCACTTTTTGTCTAAAATAGATACAAAAGGGTTATAAAATTGGCTTTATTTTATACTCCCAAGACTGAGGATTCTGTAGCTTAAGTATTTACTTCACTAGAATTGTTCTTTTTGTCAATTATAAGTTTGCTGTGTACCTGGTTTTCTGGCTTTCATCAAATGTAAAGAGACACTAAGCCCACACAATTGTTCTAATGGCAGAAAAGCATATTAGGGATGAAATAAGAACATATTTAATACTCAGTGCTTTCTGAGGTAGGGTTAATGAACTCTTTTATCTTCCTCTGTAGCAGCCAGAAATAACCCAAAAGCAAATAAGCTGCAGAACAAGAGGTATGCCTTTTTCCATTCTGACATGTGAATATTCATAGTGTAGTCACTGTGTTTATTAAGGGGTTACTCTTGATTGATCTTTGTCTGTATTGGACTGAAATATATCTCTTCAGCTGTTAAAACCCCATCAATTATGTGTCAGTGGGACAGAACATGTTTTAGAGCAGTTACTTTTATTACAGTGGACCAAAAATGTAGAATTATAGCGATGAACACACGATGTATTGAAAATAAAAGGACAATTTCAACTTTGTGTTTCAGGTTCTCTTCCCCTTGTGTCAAACCACTGGAAATCTCCACATCCTTTTCATGGAAGGCTCACCAGCAACATGGTCTGCAAACACTGTGAACACCAGGTATGAGAATGTGTGTCTGGTAATAGGTGTGTGTGAAAAAGGATGGCTCTGAACCCACCATCCCTTATTTCTGACACAGCTGGTTTAAGCACTATAGATTTGCAGGACTGACAGCTCAGGTTGTTACTTTTTCAGGTACTTCTTACGGTGTTGGTGATGAACAAGAATGTATCACTAAATATACTGAAGAACATTGTGTGAGCCATTTTGTGGGTCTAAGAGCTGTCTTAGCAGGCAGAATAATAGCTGAACATTTAGTGTTCAGTCCCACAGCTATTGGATACTGAAAATCCACTCACGTGGGCAGTGCTTTAGGACTAGCTAGTCATTCCACATGCAGTGTTGAGATGGCACATGCAAAGCCAGATTCAGTTGCAGTCCAGTTATCCAGAGAAGGGAGGTGAAGGTAACCTGGATAAAGAAAAAATACAGAAAGTAAATCTCATTTGGAGAAGTTTGTACTTGTCAAAGCCTTGCAAACAAAGGGCAGAAGAGAGGCGAAGTTGCACCTTGGGTACTTGGAACATGGAGGGTTTGACCTCATTCCACTGACCATCATGGACAGCATGTGTTCATCTTGTGTGAGGCTGGGGTGTTTTGGGGTTGTTTTATGTGGATTATCCTAAGTTTTAGCTCACTGGATGTGTGAAATGTTTTCGTGCAGAGCCCTGTGAGGTACGATACCTTTGACAGTCTCTCACTGAGCATTCCAGCAGCTGTGTGGGTATGTATCTCTCCCTGACCATAAACCAGTCTGCCTATTGCCTTGTCGTCACAGCGTTAACTTCATTAGTCCCTTTTTAAGATGCTCCAGCCTAAGTGTAAATGAGAAGCTACTGTTTCTTTACTTGCCTTTTTAGAAATGATTGTGTTGTGCTAATACAGAACCTGATCACTAACATGCTGTTGTACCAGTGAGTACAACAAGCATGACTTTGTTAACTCCAACAGAGTTTTCTGTCTCTCCTGGTGGGGTATTTGCTTCTTTCTGTGTAATTTGAACAGACCAGATCATATCCTGCGGGCTGTTTCTGGCAGTCCTGGCAGGTGACCTTCAGATGCTTTGTCTCGGTGGTGATAGCACACAAGTTACCCAATACAGGCTTTTGGATTGAGTGATTTCAACTGGAAATTGTTTCTGTTTCTTTTTGTCTCTCTGAAAAACAGTGAATGGCAAAACACTGTAGATCCGGGGGAACTCACTCATTGTTCTTATCCACAGGCTGGAATCTTTCCTGTGTTTAATCCAGGCCAAAGAATATTCCCCATAGTTACATTATCAGTGTTCTACACTCAAAGCCATTTAGTCAGTTTTCTCAAGAAGTGTGCAATTCTGTAGTTTCTAGGGAAGAAACAAGGAAAAATCCATTCACAAAAGTAAGCTTCGTGCACCCTAAACCTACTCCAAGTAACCGTGGTTTTAATTTGTATTAAGGGTCGTCCCATGACGCTGGACCACTGCCTCCACCATTTCATCTCCTCTGAATCTGTGAAGGATGTTGTGTGTGACAACTGCACTAAAGTATGTCCTCTTCATCTAAGTAACCCTCTAGCTCAGCTGGAAGCTGACAGAATTAAAGTTTTAGTGTCCTACTCCTTTCTTCATGACTGTAGGAAAGCCGCTTGCCTGCCTGGGATTTCTTCTATTTAAGATGGAGTTCTTAGCTCACAGATTACTTTGAAGCTTTATTTATTACTAATATTACAAAACTGACAAGTATTTGATTCTGTAATTACCAGGTATTACTTAGATAATATTTGGTATAATTTTTTGGTCTGGTGCCTTAAGCAGTTGCCCGTAGTTTGATGACAGCACAGAGCCAGAGTGGCTTGTTAGAAAGCCAACTGCAATGGCATGTGACTACACACAAACCTGGGCACTGGGCTTGTTCTGTAAACGCTCCTTTTGGCTTGATTTTGGCTTACAGTTCTGATCCATTAGGACAGACCAACGATCCTTAAAGTTCCTAGAAAACTGCAGGTGTTATTAATGCACCAAGCTTAGTTCTAGATAGAGAACTGCTTTTGTCTGCAGTGTGCAGACCTGCACTATTATGTGTAATCAAACACAGCAGGTAATCAAATGGCTTTATTCTTTTTCTTTTGATCTCAGATTCAGGCAGAAGGGATTCTGAATGGACAGAGCATAGAAAACCAGAGAACAACATTTGTTAAGCAATTAAAGTTAGGAAAGGTAAGGCAAGCCAACCCTCCAGATCTATTTTAAATCCCACTATACAGCAATTTCTTTCTTTCATCTCTTTGCTTGACGTCCAGTTTTCATCCTCAGAGCCATCAATGGTAATATGTACTTACTGACAGAGGTTAACCCTGGCATGACTTTGAATGTCAGACATTTGTAACTCCCTGGCCTTTCTCCCTGGTACTCTCTCTGTGCAAAGCCATTACCTACTGAGTATTAGCCATGTCTTACAATTCACTCCAATAAACTGGAGTCAACATTCCTAGTAGCACACAAGGGAACAGTTCAGTGATGCACTTCCTTATCCACTAAACTCACCTGGTCCTTTAGTATGCTTTAACTTGCACAGCAGTTTCTTTTCATTGAAAATGGGATTTTGACTCTCCTTTTCTCTGGAATATTGCTGAAGCTCCCTCAGTGTTTGTGTATCCATCTGCAAAGACTGAGCTGGTCAAACCAAGGCACTCCTCTGAAGCGTCATGAACATGTGCAGTTCAATGAGTTCCTCATCATGGACATCTACAAATACCACGTTCCTGTTCACAAGTCCAACCAGACTGAGCTGAATCAGAAGAACTCAGAAGAGACAGCACCTGGAACAAAGGATGGGATAGCAGTGAAACCTGCAGGTACTGTCAAATAAACCAGGTCAGGTATTTCTGCATTTCAGTGATAAACCATTCTAATCTGCAGAATGAATGCAAAAGCAGTATCTTTATTTAGAGCTGTGCAAAGAGGACAGGTAGAAACCCCTTTTCCAGCAAGCATTAAGATCCCCTGCTCCAAGTTTACAGTTCTCTTTTGATAATTTAATTTGTTCCTTTTAAATATTAAACCTTACAAGCAGAAATTCCCAGATAGCACAGAACAGGATTTATGACCAAAGGATGAAGGAATGTTGAATGGGGAAGTGCTAGGGACTTGTTAGTGATGTCTTCTAAGGCTTCAGGACAAGCATAAGAAGGTGCTGGGAATGGCATCTTCTAAGGGATTGTGGGATGTCATGAATTAAAAGGAAATAAACCACCTTTGTATTCTGTGATGTGTTGCAGGAACAGAAGCACCTGCAGTTATTAGCAATACTAATAGCAGCATTTGAGTTACTGTCTCCTTTCTGTTGCAGGTGCAGAACAACCCTCAGGCACTAAACCACACTTCATGAATGGTGCCCGCCCCTCTGCATTTCTGATGTCCTCGGGAACTTTCCCGCTTGCTGCATTCCCAGAATGCAGGTAAGTTAGAATTGTATCCTATCCTGTAACTTCTGTCCCTTCCAGTTACAGCTTCCTTTACTCTGTCTTTGTTCTGAGGCTGCACAGTCAACGAATTTCACATTACTCCAGCTTCTGTGTGGAAATACTTGCTTTTCTCCTGGCTGATTTTGGTGGTCCTCTTTGGCTCTGTTTCTCCATGGCAGTAGAATTTGCTGCAAGCAGAACTCAAAATCTCCTTTCTCTGATTGCAGTAAATCCTGGGTTACCTGCTACAGTTTTACCTTTTTGGTTAAAAGCACAGTTTTCTATAATAGCTTTTCTACTCAGTAACAGTGCTTTAAGAATGGAGTGGTGGCATTTTGGTAGGTTTGATGGAACATGCTGTTGCAAATGGTGCTGTACAGAACATAGTAACCTTCTATAGCATACACTCTTAAATGGTTTGGTGTTCTTGGAAATAGAATAAGGCAGCACTGCAGTGGATACTTGCTGTACAGAAAAGTAATTGCAAGGCAGTGTGTCTCTTAGAACATCTGTTTGCTCTACAAAGAAACTGCAGCTGAAGACAAAGCAACTGGGGCTGCTTCTGGTCCAGGAGTGATGCTGCTGACCTTTTCCTGTTTGTGTGTCCTTCAGCTCCCCCGTGTACCTTTACCGCCTGATGGCAGTGGTGGTTCACCACGGCGACATGCACTCGGGACACTTTGTGACCTACCGTCGCTCCCCGCCTTCCCCCCGCAGCCCCTTTGCTGTCAGCAGCCAGTGGCTGTGGATCTCGGATGACACCGTCCGCAAAGCCAGCCTGCAGGAGGTCCTCTCCTGCAGTGCCTACCTGCTGTTCTATGAGCGTGTTCACTCCAAGGTACAGCACCAGAGCTTGGAGTCGAAGGCTGAAGAGTGATGAAGAGAGCAGAAGAAGGACAAAACCCAACAGAATTCCTCTAATGAGATCTACGTGGTACCTCCTGTCTGTTATGCAAATAACCCACTACAGGCCCTCTAACCTTCCCCTCCTCTATGGCAAAGGCTGGCTCCTGCTGGGAGTTGTGTTTGTACCAAAGTTGGTCTGCTGATGTTGTGCAGCCCGGAGCAGAGCTGTATTAAAGGAGTATTTATTCTGTTAGGTAGTGATTTTGCCACCATCACAGCTCTGAAACAGACACTGCAAACAGACTTCCCAGGGCTGTGTTCCATACTCTGACATACATGTACGTTTTCACAGGGAGATGCTTACTCCTACACGTTTCACTGCAGGTATTTCTCAACAGGGCAGCCCCAGGAGTGGTTGATGGGAAGCTTCTGCTATCAAAGGCAATGATTTAAGAAACAAAGTGCCTTGAGCCTATGTGAAGAGCTACATCACCATTGTCTGAGTCCACTGCGTGTGTTGTGTTCTGATAAATATCTCGAGATGACAGGATGAACTGCTAATAGAATCAGATCTCGATAACCCAGCTGATTGGAAAAGTAAGGCATCTCTATATAACGTGCATGATCCAAACCCCAACGTCCCTGTTCACACCATCTTTCTGATACTTTAGTTTTTCAGACATCACAGAAGTACTTCTGCTGATGCAAAGTGCAGTTTCCTTTTTCCAGGAGATAATAGAGGGGGTTTTAATCTGTTTTAGCTGAGCCCCTCATTTGTTCTGTCCCTGGAATATGGCTGAACTCAAGTGACAGGAGCGTTTGCTGGTGACCAGTATTATCATTTCCTTGTCACTCTGAAACTGTTGAATACAGTTGCTTGTAGTATTGACTACAATTTTTAATGCTGTGATTTCAAGGCTACTGTAATTCGTGTTCTAGACTTGCCCTTCTTATTTTAATGCTGAAAACTGCCATTTCTCATAGACCATTCAGATCTGTGCTGTCTGCCTTGCTGTTGAGCTTGTGCTGGCTGTGACTGTGAGCTGAGAGCCCCCTTGGGAAGTTAGAGACTGCATGACTGAGTCGGGGTTGGGGGCATTCACTTGCCTGTGGAAGTCAAACAGCAGCCTGCAAAGCCTGGTGGTGCTGCATGAGATACAGGTTGCTGCAGGAACAGAAAGGAATTGCACTCTGCTGCTCTGGATTCTATGAGGTGTAAGACAGAAGTAAACCCCAAACTAAGCACAGAGGGAGAAGTAGCAAAACCAATCCTTTTGACTGATTTTAAATGACCAGGGATAAGGTATGTAGGCTCCTTTTAGCTCTTTTCCATCCTTGTGAGGTTGGAGGAGAAAAAGCGTAATTCATCAGACAAGCTTTCACTGTAAAACAGCAACTAAGCTATCCAATGCTAACAACTGTCTTAATAGTTTTCTAAGGCAACTTTGTACCTCATGTATTCACACTGCTGCCCAAAGCTCACAGGCATCCAGAGCTCCTCCAAAAACCAGCCAAAATAGGAGTGGTCATGGATGTGTATGCAAACCTATCTACACGACTCATCATTCCAGAATATGGATCACAATTCCTGCTCCAAGTGATGCTCACAGTACATAAAATAGTCTATAAATCCACTGATGTACTAGTTCCCAAGGAGTCTCCCCATCTGTGCTAGGTTTTAACCTTTCTATTTTAAGTTATGAAAAAGCAACAAGCAAAACACTAGACTAAATAAAAAACACCAGAAGGATGCAAAATGCCAAACAGGGCCATTGACCTAAGAGCTAATGGACTTGTGGAAGGTGAAAGCGCTCCCTCCACTCTGGGCAGCTCTGGCATGCAGCTCTGTGAAGTCCTGGAAGACAAGACATCAAGCAAAGTACCCAGTTCCAGCAGGTATTCCATTTGTACCTCAACTTCAGAACATTTCCACTGCCAGCAGTGTGTATTCTCTGTTCTCAATGGGCTGTTCAGGGTTTTTAACTGAATTTTGGCGAGGTTCGTCTGGACAGGGCACTTGGTTTAGCAAGTGGCAATGCTGGAGGTGGGTCAGAACATATGCACACAATGGACTAAGCTGTCATTTGTCAGCGTGTACCAGGGACATAAAGCCACGTGTTGCTGCCAGCTTCTGTGTTCAATGTAATTTTCTTTTGTGTGGAGCTGCTTTCCAACAGAGGCCTGTTTGATGAGAATGATAAATAACTGATAAAGAACTGCTCCATTGCACCCAGCTGCAGATTTACTCCAAAAGCTTCCTAAAGGGCTGCAGAGATGAAGGTTGAGTAGCCAGCATTGTTCTAGTTTTCACTATTAGGAAGGAGTAGATGGTTTTGGCTAAGCCCTTGGTGTGAGAAAGGGAGCATCAGCACCTTGGTCCTGAGCTGTGCTGGACACTCCCAGCTCCTATGAGCATCAAAGACCTGTGCAGATGTTTGCCACCCAACCCTCACCTTCAGAAGCCACTGGGTTCTGTTGCAGGCACG
>JAVHNF010068568.1:17391-28783 GCA_034783455.1 Micropsitta finschii | reverse complement strand
CCTGTCACAGCATATACAGAGTATGTATCTCTCCTCCAAAGAAAACCTGGTATTTGTGACACATGCACAAAACCATGAGTGAAATATTGATAGGTACTATATAAAATGGAATGAAAAAAAACACATTTTTTCCCTATCCATTGTTTGCATTTGCAGGTTTCTGAAAACAGAAAAAAATCACCCAGCCAATAGGTTATATAGTATCTGTGGAAAGAACATCAGTAAAAGAAGACACTCCTTGTATCAGCTGGTTCTACAGAGTAAACTGAATTCAAATTGGTAGGGCTCTTTGCTTAAGCCTTTTTAATATGTTTTGAATGCTTTTCCTTCCTTTGTGATTGTGGGAATATCATCATCATGTTTAATAGTGTAGTAATTTCCTGGCAAGCGAGCAAGTTTTGTTTCTTCAGTCTGTACTTTTCTGCTATTTTATTGCAAAATATGCCCAATCTGAAGTTTGCTATCACAGAGTTTTAGTATGTTGCATTTGAAACAAAAACACACTCCAAGGCTGGTGGGTACAAAGATACGATAACAATTCTGGATGTTCTGAAAATGTTCTTGAAAATCTAAGGACCTTAGGAGGAATTCAATATCTTTAAGTGTGTTAGCACAAATGTTTGGTTTTGTAGTTGCTTTGAACCTTCATTCAATCACACCCTGGTTTTTCTGGCCAGGCGACTGAGTTGCCAGTTCTCTCTTTATTCTGTGTCCTCATGGGTTGCTTCAGTCATTTGGGACCCAGTTTCAATGGTACTCCTAAGTTTTGCTGGAAAAAGCCATCCTCCATTAGTTGGTTTTGAAACAAGGGAAGTTTGTTTATTTTTCCAGGAAAATCACAGTTCAAAGGTGCCTAATTTGTGGAGTTTCTAGACTACAGCAATTTTGGTATTACTGTCTGGAACACAAAAGAAATTTGTTCCAGTTAAAAATATGTATGAATATAGAGTATGTGAGATCTGGGAACTGGATTGCCTTGCACTGAACAAAAATATCATGGACAGTGCTGGGCAAGAAATGCTTGTGCACTGGCTCTGGCTGACTATATAGATCTGTTTCAGGGAGACGTAGAGCATGAGACTGATGTGGAAGGTAAGCTAAATGGGATAAGAACGGGCATTGATCATTCCTTAGTAAAATGGGAGTGTACCTTTTCATCCAAATCAGTTTGGATTGTTTGTTGGTTTTCTTTTTTGTCCTCCTGGAATTACCCCACACCCCCAAAAAAAGAAAACAAAAAAAAAATTGCACAAGAAATAAGCGGGCATGAAAAACTAAAGCAAGACCTGAACAAGTTTGCGCCCCATTTTTTATCTCCCTTTCAAAGATGCTTACCTTTTGCACTCCAGCTACTGAAGGAAACACGTAAATCTACAGTTTGTGTTTTATTTGGAAGCCAATAGGGGTTTGTGGGAATGCCTTCCAATATGAAAGGCTGTCATTTCTATCATTAACATCTGCTTAGAGTAAACCCTGTTCAAGTAACTTCTGTTTTTATTAACGTATCCAAGTTTTTGTTTTAATCCTCTCACGTTCTTGCCTTATTCAGTTAAGATTCAAAGTCTGGAGTGAAACTAAGTTGAAAAGAGTGACTTTACATAAAGTTTAATGAGTGAGGACACCTTTTCACTTCATCATTCTGCATCACAGCTAGGTTTCTCTCAGGTAAGCCTCTTTGCTTTGCAAATTCTTTGTCAGTTACCTGTTTTATAATGTGGGTATAGGGCATCTGAACACTTCTTGGTAAGTCATAAACATCAATTTGTTACAAAACTAGAGAGAAAAAGAATACAAGAATTGCTTATTAATAACAGCTAAAATTTTAAATCTCCACCTTATCCAGAGCAAGGTTGAACTCTTTGTTTTGGGAAGTGGCAAGACGTGGATTCACATTATGTTAAATGAAAGTAAAGAATGAAGCTTCAGCAGAATGGCTTCCAGAATTGTGTTTTGTTTTTCAGATGAAGTGTATTAGACAATAGTATTCTTTTCGTCATTTGCAAACTTGGTAGTCACAAATTCAGTCCTGCCTGACTAGTTCCTGAAAAACAAGCCCCAAATGACTTAAACTCAGCTCAAAGCATTCTAGGACGAACTTTTTCCAAGGAGTGTAGACAAATGGAGTATGAAGCACAACATTTTTATCCCATATGATAGTTTGAGGCAGAGGCAGAGGCTGACTCTGAAAATTTCATCCTAGCTGCTACCTGTCCCACTTTTGTTAGGCAGCAAAATTAATTTTTATGGTGACTTTAAAGGAAAAGGCCACAAACAGTTAGTTTGTCAGCCATGCTCTGGATCAGATCTATGGATTATTTTTTCTTTAAAATAATTGTTCAGAAACCTTGTTCAGATCTATGAGATTTTCTTCCTATTTGAAGTGTACTTATTAGAATGGAAAATATTTTTCATTATTACCTGAATGAAGAAAACCAAGTTTTCTTTATTGGCAGCTGGCTACCAAACTTAAACTGTGAACTCCGCTATTGTGATTCGGTTCTCTTGGACATTTTTTTTTTAGCAGAGCCCTTGTTTTTGGTTTTGTTTTTTTTTTTTTCCCATGCAGCCTCAATATATTCTGCATTTCTTATGTAGACATTTGATCACAGTTAGCTCTGAAAAACACGTCATGAGATTTTGTAACTCCTTTACAGAAAGAAGCATCAGCTGACATTTTATCTGCTTTTTATCTTCTCACAAAATGGCTGTAACTCATATTAGGGTAATTGCTTCTGTTATGCCTCTTATAATAAGCATTGTATATCAAAACAATCAAAAGGCTATCTTTCTGTGGAAAACCTCCACAGAAAATCTGTCTATAGAGAGATTTGCAAATATTATGTTCCTCATTGCAGATGCTGGAATTTTCTATTAACTACTTCCTGCTTGACTTTTAGCAAATTCTTTCATCCAGTCTCTCACTCTTTTGTTCTGCAGCTGAAAGTTGGCCTGTTGTTATGCAGCTAATATCATGCTTTGTAATTTTCCATTGCTTTCCAGCACTGGGAGTTAAACTGGATAAAGGAAACTGTAGTAGGTTCTACTGAGTAAGAAAATTGTTATCTCATAATGCTTTTTTACATAAAGCACCTCTTAGGGTACTGAAGTTTATTTAGTTTTATTCATTAGCCCATTTTCTCATTCAGCTTACAGAAAGTAAAACATGATTTCTGTAAAAAAGAGATTTACATTTTCTCCTACAAGAACATTTACCAGATCAATTTACAACAGTGAAAAAACTGCTGATCCATCTAGTAAGCTCTACTCAGCAGGGTTTTATAGTGTTTACTGAGAACTCATCATTTCATAAGGTTAGATGCCTTTAGTCACTACCAGAAGTCCACAGATCTTGCAGATACAATATACATTTGTATCAAATGCTTAAATATAAGACCTGAACCCAGGATGTGATACAAATGTTCCTTTGTCATGTAGTCAAAACTCAGTCTTTTGTTATGGAGATGTATATTGTACCTCAGATACAATCACTTCCCAAAGGAGAGAAAAGTAAAAAAAAAAAACCCAGCAGCACTTTGGCATAAACTACATAAACCAAAACATAATAGGGTTTACTGAAGAGAAGATTGAATCTAAGGCCACTTAAAATATTTATCCACATATGGAACTATATGCAGTATATATAGTTATATGTTGTCCACATATATAATCATATATAATGATAAATTAACTGTATCCACAGAATATTATCAAGTGCTCAAAAGAAAAGAAAAAAATGAAGCTGCACAAAATTAGCACTGCCTAAGTGCAGCTCATGTACTTCTAATGTAGACATTTATCTGATGGGATGCTAAGTTGTTTCCTGGAAGCCTTTGATGTGTGAGGCTATGCAGAGGTATAAAGTTCTGTGGGCAGTTACATCTATGAAGGTATGTGATTCCCAGTGATTATGCAGAGATGGATTTATTAACTCAGACAGTTCATTGTAAACTTTTGTCCTTAAGGAAATGCTTAATAGAAGTATGAGGATATTTTTACAATGTGAAGTACACAAGTATAACATTTCATCATTTTCAATCTCCTAGCTATGGATGAGTTTTCATCAAGGTCTAATATATTGCAATAAATTTTCTATATGCAAAATTCACATGTGAGTAATAATTGTGAAAGTGCATGTATAGAGTGCAGTAAGACTTCGTTAGGGCTTTTACATTTTCAATACATAATGGGGCTCTGATGATTAACAGCAGGATCTCACGAGGTGTATACACCCACCATGTGTATAGTAACATTCAGTAGAGATTTCTTTTGGTGCAAATAAATGGATGCATGGACTGTCCTCAACTTGTCCTCTGGTTTTCAAATGCTGCTTTTGGTTGCTGTGTTGGTTGCTGTGATGCTGCTGTACTTACTGTGATCAGCAAATTAATTTTAAAGTAACTCAATTGGGGATTGTAGTATGATCAAACACTGCTTGTTAAGTAATAATATTCAGTGCTTTGAGAAGAAGGCAGCTCTACCCTGTAACTTCTTGTTGTAAGCCTTCACTCAGTGCCTACAGAGGAAGATGCCAGCACGGTATATTCTTCGAGGACTAGATGTGGATCAAAGTGTTGATATTAAGATGTTGAGTTCACTAAAACTGGCTTTAGCTCTTCACAGCTGGGAGGCTGGAAGAGTCATCTGGTGTCAAGCTAACAAAAATGTTCCATGACACAGATCCATGGCAGCCCTTTGGGACTGTGCCTGCACAAATTGTAGTAATAGCTTGAACTGGGGTGGGGAGGTTCCTGGAGCAGGTTGTGTCCAGTGCAGGCTACCCAAACTCCCGTCTCCTTTCTAGTCATCTCCATTTTCAGAGGTAAATTGTGTTTTCCAATATTCTTGTAATGGCTTGCTCCTCCGCTACACTTCCAACATACTCAAACTGTTGCCCATGATCCTTTTCCTTAAAAGGCCTTGAGAAAATCAATCAAGTGGATAACTTGGTGTAATTATTTGTAGTTGCCAGTAGGAATTGAAGGCACTTTAAAACATATTGCAAATTAAACCATTCAGGTTGGAACGAGTTTTAATCCAGGAAGATTCTGCCAAGAAAATGTACATCTCAGAAGAGAAAATCTGGAGAAATTCCTGCTTTTTTTCAAAGTGAAATTAGATGATTGTGAAGGAGACATCACATCATGTTATGTCTTGCCAAGACATATGACTGTAAGCAAAGGCAAATAATTTAGAAATTGTTCAAATGCTTTTATGCTTTTTGAGACAGCCAGTTGTGTAATGACATAAAAAACTGGCTGGCTCACTGGGCTTAAAACTGAGCCTCTGAGGGAAATAATGCCATCACAATACTTATCAGCAAATAAAGTCTCACTGGTTTTAATTTCTTTTCCCTAGAATTTTCAATTAAGGAAAATATATAATGATCAAACATATAAAAATAGAAAATAATTAAGGAGATACAAACACTGCAGTGGCTGTAAGAAATCAAACCCACAGCTCAGCTAGTTTAGTATGTGCCAGGGAAAACATCTGACATTTCCTTTTAGTGCTTGAGGTGTTACAGGTTTCAGCCTGTGTGCTGTGAGTGGAATGTCATCCACTTATCATTTCTATCTGTGTATATTAGGGAACCAGAACCTGGCAAACTGCAACACTGCAGAGTACCTTTCACCTGTAGGAAACCCCCTTTACAAAAAGCAAAATAAAGGAATACCTATTGAAAGGCTGTTTTCTCAGAAAATGGTATGTGTTGATTTGATCCCGAGTTGCCAGAATGCAGGTTAAAGGACTAACTGATTTCCAGCCAAACATTTCATTACTGTTTGTAATAGCAATGCATATGATCTTGTGAACAGTTTTAATTATTGCACTCCACATGATTCATCTTCTATCGTGACTTTTGATGGCATTTCTTTGTGGACTAATTGTAGTTGGCATGACTCTCTTCCACTATTTTTCTATTTATCCAGTGGTGGTCTCTAATTTAGTTTTGGATTTATTTTTCATCTTAACTCTCAATGAAGAGAAGATAAATCATACAAATCCAACTGAAAACATTTCAGCTTGCCTTGTCTTGGTTTTTTTTTTGCATCAGCTGTGGAAAGTCTGTGCTGGGTGCCACTCTGTACCTTGCTGTGTGCTCCTTATAGGTAGTTCATTAAGTCAATGAGGGCTTTGCAACATGTTCTGGCAGTGCATGTTATTTTGGGTTTTCATTTCACATAGCAGTTTTCCTGGGACTGTTTTTGGGAGAGTTGCCAGAGACCTCAGGCCACTCAGCCCTCAGCTTTGGCTTGAGGACAGGTTTGGCTGGAAATAGCAGGGTATGTTGCACCATTATAGGGTTCTGTCTGGGGAGCTTATTTTGTGCCGGTGCCCCCACAGAGCCATTGTTTCTTTGCACCACCCCTAGTTCCTTTGAAGCAACTGGTTCCAGACCATTGCAAAGGTTATCATAATCTTGTGATAGGCCTTCAAGTGGTTTCTAGGTCAGCAGATGGTGGCAGAGCCGACGGGGATTACTATTCCCTGTTGGCTCCTGGAGAGCTTTCCTTCTTTGTCTGCAGCTCCTTAAGAATTTCAGCTGCTGCTAAGAAAAAAACTGCCTGACATGCTGCAGTGTTTGCCTTTCCTCTTGACTTGATTTTTGTAGGGAAGGGCCAAAGCTTCTATGCAAATAGCTCCCCCATGGCTTGTTCTAACCACAAACTCAACTCCCAAAAGGCTCCTCCCCCCCTCTCTCCTGGACCTGGTGAACTCAGATGATTCTGGGTCAGGCCCGTGGGCATCTTGGGGTAGCTGTTAATGGCAGTGTGGATGTGGCAAGCAAGACCTTGTGAACTTCCTTTTGGTGAACTCATTTTAAATAGCTGGCACTCCTGCCCATATCAGTTAAATATGGAGAATTTCATGCAAAGTAGTTCTTAGGTGTTGTAACATAGCTCTTGGGGATTTTTAAATGTTTATGGACTTTCCAGAGGGTAGGAAAGAGGAGAAATATTTATATGTAGAACACTGTTGTTTCACTTGGCTGCTAAGAATGATTAGCCCCCTTGCCCAAGGCTCCCGATCCCCTGCTCTTTAACACTAATGAATGTAAATGACATAAAGGCAGTACTATGAGAAGTCATTTATTATTGTCACACTATAAGCAATACTGAATGGGGAAGAAAAAAACCCAACAAATGCAAAGCACTTCACACAGCAGGAATTACTAGGTAACCTGGGTAACATCCTTTTCTCTGTTGCTGTACTTCACATACTGCATTATGGTATCATTTGATTTGTTATCCACTCCCAAATAAGTATCTGCAGCTCCACAGAGATTTACACTGCAATGTTTTGGATACTCTATGAGTCTTATCCTGGGGATGGAATATTTTAGCGATTGTCAATTATCACAGTTACCTAGAAGTCCTCCTCAGCACAAGGCAGTGAAAGGACTTACGCAACATCAGAATTTGGACAGTGAAAATGTTTGTGATGAATAGGAATGAAACAAGCCTGTAAGCAGAAATCAAATTCAAATCCAAAAGGTTTTTTTACACTGATACAAGCCTATCAACTGGATAACACTGGAACCTGGGACCAGTTCCTATGCAAAACCTGTGATTTGTGGCATCAGAAGTAGAGTTGATTGGGATAATGTGTTTCATTTTACACCCTAAACCTATTTGTATTTCATACAGGTGAAAATTTCAAAACCTCCACTTCCCAGGGTATTCTGATTCCAACTTAATTAGGATTGTAGTTCTAATTTTCCTCTTGGTAAACTGTTCCTTTTTTGCGTAGATGCTTAACCAAAATATTAATGAATTGTTAATCTTCTGAGGATTAAAACCAGGCTTTCTAACGTGGTGTAGCTATTTCCTTGTCTTAAGGTGAATCTGTATCTCTCGCTTTGAATTTCACATTTCATATAGACATTTTAAACCATCTTTTAAAATTACTAGTATCTAGCATCAGTAGTATCACTCCAAATACTGGGATTGCGTGCTGAGCCCTGAGTTCTAATCCTGTTGGGTTTTTTTGCCCATGATCAAGCATTCATGAACAGGAACACTGTTTGGAAAGCTATAGAACATGTCTTTAAATATGATCATCCCTGCCATTAGCATATCCGTATTCATATCCAGGTCTAAAAGAGTATACTTGAAACTTGCATAAAAAGTGTATTCCTCATTTGCATGTTTTTTGTTTAAAATACAGCACAATGTTTTTTCAAAACACAGCACTTTGTTTTGACAAGAGATGAAAGTATTTTAGTCTAGCCTGATATACAGACTCACCCCTCTGCTCATTCCATGCCTCTGTTGTAGCTGAGAAGCATGGCTCTTTAGAGAGGTTTTTTAGGAGTATGGCTTATGTTTTTTCAGTTGTTTGAATTGATGCTGGAAGACAACAGGCAGTTAAGAAAACATGAAAACCAGAAACTGTATAGACAGATTTGGGAGAAAACTTGCTTTTATGTCCAAGAGCACATTTAGAGCAGGAGAACTATAATGGTATGGTAGTGCTGCATGGTTTTCAGACACAAGCTGAACTGTGGCTGAAGAGCTTCCAAACTGACTTTCATGGATTTGTGTAAGGACTCACATAACAAATTTCATTACATTTTGCACTGAATGGAGGATTTGAAGGATTTCTCTCATCCTGTGCTCACAAAAATTATGGAACAAGAACCTGCCAGCATATTTGATGATAATTTGTGCCTGATTCCTTTGATGGATTTCATTGGCCAAGAGCTGGTTTATTTGCTGAATTAATAACTTCAAAATTGAAGTTCTCTGTTCCTGCTACGTTGAGGACAAGTCATAATTTTGTTGAGTTCTGTACAAAATGGAATAGATAACCAATCTCCTTTTTTCGCAGCCTTCTAGGTTGTACCCTTATCTTTCTCCAGTGAGAAAAAGAGGAAAATGATGATTTTGAGAGTTAGCATACCTGCTGGGTGTTGCAGCTGAGGGAGAAGATACATATACAAACCTGTGGGGGAAAAAAAAAAGCAAGCAAACTTAATTTAGGTAATTCAAAACCAAAAAGATAGTAATTAATATTAAGGTAAACAACAGTAACAGAAATAAATGTGGTTTTTTTAGTTACTGAATAAAGTAGCATTAGGCAAATTGGATTACAAATTTGAATTGACATGAAATTGCTGTAACAGTAGCCAGCTTTCTTGTTCTTTGAATTCATACCACTTCCTTTTGCCCATATGACGTGATATGGCATTGGAGTTGTGTGAAAGAGGGTTGTTTGCCTTCTCTAGTTACAAGGAGTGTTTAACTCAGAGGTTACCAAAATCCCCATCTCTTGAAAAGCTTGGGGATTATGGTGAGCTGCAAGCTCTGCAACAGCAGAGTAGCTGGGGTATTATCATCATCTCAGAGACTGTACTTAATAAAATGGGCATTGCTAGTTGATAATTTTTGGCTTGCTGTTGGTCTTTTGTCTGTTTCACAGCCCAGAGAATAAGGGTGAAAATTTAGTAAGACCAAAAATTATCATGTTTGCAGGTCTTCTGCTGTTGTCTTCCTGTTTCTTTTTAAAAAAGAAAAATGTTGATTTTCGAAATATTTGCCAACTGAAAGTACACAACAGGTTGCTTTTGGCTAGGTTTGTACACAGATGTGATTCAGGTCCCTTTTTGATGAAGTTCACGAGAGTGTATAAGTGTTGAATAGCAGTGTGCATGTATGCCCTCTTCAGTCTCCTGTCTCTGGTTCTGACCTCAACAATCTCCTTTCTAGGTTTCTACTTTTTCATGTTTTATGAACTCTACTAGGCAAATATGTGTAAATTATTAAAAATATAATTTTTTTCCTGTTAGCTTCATGTGTAACCTGGTGAGAATTGTTCAGGCTCCTGTGCTAAATTCCTAAGCAGAAGAACAGGACTTGTCACCTTTCCCTTGCTTCTGGGCAGGGGCACTCTTCTAAGTTCCTACAGAATTAATACTTGGATTGCGGTGTCAGTGGGAGTCTGTGGTATTGTAAGTTACAAATAATCTCCCTAACAAGATGGGCTGAAGTCTTATGATTGTAAACTCTTGACATGAGGTGTGACTTATGCTCGTTGGGTTGGCCCTTTTTCTACATGTTCAATTAAGAGAAGTGTTCAGGTCCCTTTTAATACATGCTGTGAAGAGATCTGCAAACAATTGTATTTGGAGAAAGAATTGGGGGAAGTGTCCAGTCTAAATTTAAAATGTAGATAAATATTGTGTCAGATATATGGCTGTTGTATATCTTCAACAGGTGTAGATGTGATTTAATGATTCAGCTTTCAGGCTAATGTAGGGTGTTTGGTTTTTAATAGCAGCACTAGGTGGCACACATGGTCAGGTCAGAGCACCTCACTTCAGGAGCCGGGGTTTACCTGCTCTCTTGGCTAGCCAGTTGAAATGACTGCACTGAGCCTGTGGCTAGCAGTCCAAGGCCCCTTGCCCAAGTCTTTCAGCTTACTGCAAAGTCCAAGAGATGCTGAAGCTGTTCTTTATGACAGCTGCGTTTATGTGCAATAGCTATATGCCACACCTGGAAGTACTGTGCTACTTACTACAAGCACAGTTAATTCTACTCAAATTTTAAAATGAAAAGTCACCTGAGAGTGAAGTGCATATAATCAACAAAAAGCACGCTCAATGTGGAAGTTCATGCGTTCTTAATTCTCATAACTTGGAAGATGAAGTCTTGGTGGTTTGTGGAGTTGCTTGGATGCTGGATGGCTCTTGCTAAGAGAAAGCTGTGCACAGAGTATGTGCAGTGAACTCCTGCTGTAGCTAGGTGTGTGCAATCAAGGTGAGATGGTGAGGGCACTAGGACCCAGGGGGAATAGGGATTGGGGTGGCATTGGGAGCCTTTGGCGGGTATGATGTGGGCACTAGGACCTGGGGGTGGGAGCGACTAGGGTGTATGGGGGGTATTAAGAGCCATGGGGTGGCAGTGGGAGCCTTTGGAGGCTATGGGGGGGCAATAGGACCCTTACGGGGTGCATTGGGTACCATGGGGTGGGCGGCGCTAGGACCCGGGGGATCCTCACCGCCACCCTCTGGCCCCGCCCTCCCCCTTGACCCTCTCGCGTCCGGATTGGCCGGCGTGCCCTGGGGCGTCGCGCCCTGATTGGCTGCCAGACGCGGGAGGAGTGGCAGTGGGTGTTCCTGATCGCGGCGCTCGTGCACTACGGGGGCGTGGCCTTCTACGGCGCCTTCGCCTCGGGGGAGCCGCAGTGGTGGGCGGAGCCTGCGCGGGAGGAGGCGGAGCCTCTGGCGCCGAGGGGCGGGGCCAGCGACGAGGAGGGCGGGGAGGAGGAGGAGGAGGAGGGAGGGGAGGGGGAGGAAGGAGGAGGAGGCGGGGGGGGGGGAGGACCCCCGGGGGGGCCCCCCCGGAGCTACGGCGCCACCGGGCCCACCCCCGCCACATCGGAAGAGCAC
>JAVHNF010068564.1:6902-18105 GCA_034783455.1 Micropsitta finschii | reverse complement strand
TGCTAAGTGACTATCACAGATAGTCAAATGACCTTAGCAAGTTGTTTCTTAAATCCTAAACAAGCCAAATCACTTTTCACAGTGCTCTTAAATCTCCAGGAGTCATGTCAGGTGTGTGTTAAAGCATTTCCGTGAGAGGGACATTCCCAGGATATGCAGGGACAAAAAGCAAAAAGTCGTATTTAGTGTAACTCAGTGAAAAGTTTATTTTTCACTTGCCAGAGAGCTCACCCCTTAGAAATAAAGCTATAGATAACCCACATCCCCAGACCACCTGTAGTAGGCCCATCAGCATGGGGAGTTATACACAAGAATATATACTCCTGCATAGCTTCCAGAATGGCCAACAGATGCAGATCCTCTTGGGACAACGTGGGTTCCCCCTATTCCCCCTATCTCCTGCCTCAAGGAAGAGAAGGGAGTGGATTAGACTTTCTCCTGGGCTTGTAGATCCCAAAGTCTGGGAGGGTGACACTGTAATGCTCTGTCTCAAGCAGCCTTAGCTTGCCCTAGAACCTGAAAAGAAAGAAAGAGAAGCAGCAAATGAGGGATGAGCTGATTTGTACCCTACCCACTGAATCTACACTTGTCTGCCCTTTACATTATCCACATCTGGAGATAATCCACACAACTGAACTGCAGGCTGCACACTGCAAAATACCCTAGTTCCTGCTTAGTTTGGAACCAAACATCAAGATTCCTTCCATTACAACAGCTACTGCAACACAGCCGTTGCTTTCTGTAACTGCTGGGCAACATCATGTTAGTTGTGACGGAGCTCCATGAAATAAAGAGCAATCAGACCCTGATACAGGCTACACATTGTGGTAACTCCTGCAACTTTCAGAGGCTTTAATGCCTGGTGAGAGCACTAGCACTTTGCTGTATTACAGCACCTGCTGTCCTGAGACCTCAGCATGTGCTACCAAAGGAAGGCCAGCCCTGTCCCCTGGGTCTTGGCGGGAAATTGCAAGAGGAATCACTGATGTCACCACTTCTGATGTGGGAATCAATCGTAAACACACTCCCTTGCAAAATGCAAAGTTCTCCAAAAGAAGAAAGGAAATTCTGCTATTTGGGAAAAGATGTCAGATGACTAAGGATACAATAGTTCACTTTCCTCATGACCATATAAAAAACAGTTCCTGGCTGGACTGGAATTGTCCATATGTGTTGATAAATGTGTTAATCTTAAATCCCTGGTTGGTTGAGCCTTCCGTGGTGACCTGGAGTAACAGTGAAAGACATTTTGTCTCTTCCTTTGATTTTCACCGGTGTTCTTCTATGTCTTGCTCTAATTGCTTCAAACACAGAACCAGGCTTCTGCTAACCTGATGAAACATCATTGTAGCTTCTACTTTCAACTGGTCTCTTAAACATTAGGAGGACAACAGCTACGATTTAGAAACAGCTGTAGTTGAAATATTTTTGTATACTATAGACCCAGGGCTCCTGATTACTGATGCCTTTGTTTATGTGACCTTTGATCTGCTGAGCAAGAGTTTGTCAAATTAATGGTATTTTAGCCCTGTGTTTGAAGTGCCACAATCCTGACAGTTGTGCAGCAGATGGGTTCACTGACACAGCAATATGCTGCAATCACTGAAGAAATTATAATACCAACTTTGTTTTACACCAAAATGAGGAAAATCCATTTTGTACATAGTTAAATGCAGCCCTTAACAGATATTTTGATGCAATTCTGAAAGAAATGTGCTTTTCATGACTCAGGGCCTTGTCTCTGTCCCTGGGTTGAAAGCTCTCCTTACCAGACAAGTGCTTTTGATGTCAGGTTTTATGTTCTTCCACCATTCCGAGGTGATCCCCTTCACCCTTTGCGGTGAGGTTCCCAAACATAAATGAATACTGAAGGATCACAAGTCTGTCAACATATATATTTCTAATCTGATATGAATTTTTGAAAATGCCAGTCTTTGTAGCTAATTTTTACCCACTCTTCCAATGGCGGCTTCCTCTCCCATTCTCTTGCTGTGACTACACATGGTATTCTTCATCTGAGAATTACAGTGATCACAGCCTCTGAGGTTAGTACCTACAGATTCCTTTGCTGTTCTTTCAAAAAAAGCCTTCTTTACCTTGCTAATGACAGAATAGAAAAGTCATAAGATAAGGTTTGCTTGGGTATAGCAATCTTCCAGTCTTCAGGAGTTATCTAGGTGTTGACAGTACAGAGCTGCAAACATGGAGAGGAAGCAGTTGTACAATTTTGTAAGTACAATTTGGACAACGAAGAAAAAGTATCTGGTGAGCACTTAAAAACAAGCCCCATGAGATGTGCTCATTCCTCTGCGTCTTTGGGAAGCATGGAGGCATAAGCGTCCTAAATTTTATCACTGACATCATAATAAGGCATTCACATAAACAGATACTAACAAATTAAAGGCAATCATATCATGGCATATTTCCTTTAGCAATGAAAGCAATTTCCTTAGGAGGAAAAGCATTTTATTATCTTAACAAAAGTGTAAAAATAATTAAAGAACATTAACTTTCATGTAGCGGGTGAACACGCTACAAAAAAATCATAGGCCTTTCTACTCCCCTGGAAGAATGATCCATATAAAGTTTATTCACACTCTCTAAGTGTGAAAACACTAAAAGCATCATTACTACACCTTCCTGCTCCCAGGTTCAGCCTCTTGAAATTCTCACCTGCCTGTGTTATTGCTTATTATAGTTGCATGTAGAATTTCTCATCAGAAGTCACAATGCTCTTATCACAATACAAGCACAGAACAAACCAAATAGCATCTAGCATCTAGTGTAACAGTATCTATCTATCATCTAGCCTATGGACCCATAGTGTCAAAGTAATATACATAAAGAAAATGACAGCTCCTGCCCCCGCCATCCCTCTGAGAGTTATATGACCTACAGAAATATTCAAGTGAGCAGCCCAGAAGACATATATTCTTATTTGTTTAATACTACACACACAAAATCACAACTACCTCTCTTCCTTTCTCACTCTTGCCTGCAGTTTGTATGATGAGCACTCACAGGAGTGCAATAGACATTAAAACATAGAATCATAGAATGGGCTGGGTTGGAAGGGACCTTTAAGATCATCTAGAACCAAGCCCCCTTCCACGGGCAGGGCCACTGTGTTTAAATACTTTGCAGAATCAGGATGGGCACCATCAGACAAGCTCTGACATCTTTATGTCAGTCTAACAGTGGAAGATGGAAGAAGCCTGAAGTTTGGTTAATTGATTGTAATTTTGACTGTAATCTCAACTTTTCTTTTTGAAGTCAGAACCCAACAACAAAAAAAGCAGTGAGAAGGAAAGCACCAACACTCCTGGAGAAGGCACTTGGCAAACAGATACCCAGATACACCGAGACACAACAGATGTGAAGTGATTTACCTGGGGACATGAACCACTTTACTCACAGACCTATCTCATGCTACCAACATCTGATACAGAACCAGCTTTGTTGACATAGCTCCCTGGGCAAGGAAGGCCCTGCCTACCAGCATCACCTGATGGGATGAGGCTGCGGCAGGCTGGAAAGCCCGCTACATGTGTGTGGTCAGGCTTGCAAATGTAACGTTGCAGTAAGACTACAAAAGACATATTGAACTAAATTTTTCCAAGGATGATGTAACTGGGTGGGGGCACTACCAGGCTCACGATAAACGAAGGATAATGATAGCTGAAAGAAGGCATTTGCATATAAACTTTTGCTCCTAACATTTATTAGCAGCAGAGAGCTAAGTTGATGAAGATTTGCTATGAGATCATATTTGACTTAATGTGAAGCTTGTAGGCATAGTTTCTTGGAGGAATTACTCACTGTGTGTAGTACAGTAAAAACAGTGGTTTAAAACAATGAAATAAAATAGCTGCCTTAACATAACAACAGCATTGTCATTGTAAATCTTTTGTGCCACATATTTCATTACATTTTCATAGCAGAATAGGGAATTTATGTGATACAAGTTCCACCAGCCTTCTTCTGTAAGTGGGATACCTCTCTTAAGTAATACCTAAAATATTTGCTGATACTGAAACGTGACTGTGAGATACAAAAAATTTTACAACTCAAGAGAACATTATATTCATCTATCTTAGAGCAAAAACAAGAAAAACAAACAGCTTGAGCATCTGCTTCTGCAAGGAGTGGACACTGTTCTGCAAGTACTCCTTCTGTTCTATGGAAAGAACAATGAGAGGGAACCATGTTTGAGGCTGAGCTGCTTTTGTGAATGAAGCAGTAACACAAAGATATTATTACTATTATTACTACATACAAAATTGATGCCAAGGCTGTACGTGAGAGCCTAACCTTTATCATTACCTTTTGGTGTAAAGTTCACCCAATGTAAACAGTCTTAGGGCTTGAATCTCCTGTAGCCAAATACCAATAGTAATGGTGTCAGAGCATTATATTAATTTCTTCTGGCTTATACTAAGCCGAAATATGCTCCCCACAAGGATTGAAAATTTACTTTCTTTCTAGGGACCAGTCATGGTATATTTCAAATATGCTGGCTAGATACAATTGTTACTTAAACATGACAGGAGGAGGTCCATTCTAAACACAAGCAAAGTCTTTTGATACTAAAGATTCGGTATTGAGAACTCCTTTTGATGAATTGGAAGAAAGCAGAGGTGACACGGTAAATTTAATCTGACCGACATATTAGGCAGGTTTCTGTTCACCTTAGTAGATAAAGAACCTGGTGTCAAGAAAATCTTTGGGAAAAGAATTTAAAAAATAGCAACTTGGTGCATAGCTTATGAATAAGACAACAGCACCAAAAATCTAGTAGGTTGGTTTAAATCAATAATGAAATAATATGAAAAAAGAACTTCAAAAGCATTCATAGGGAGGAACATTCCACCAAGACAAAGTCATCTGTCCTTACTTTCCCAAAAGCAGCATGATCAAACCTGATTATGGGATTTGAAGCCCTGAATGTTTCTTTGTATTGCCCAAGCAGAGAGTGAAATGGGACAAAAGGAAGATCCTCAGATCTTACAAAGCAGGAACCAGGATTTAATGTCTTTAAAAAACATCAGTGGCTCCATCCCACCCACATGATGACGTGAGACATAGCCCACTGGAGTTTTGATTGGCTGTGTAGATTTAGGTAATGCACTGATATAATACTAAACAACAACATATGCACAGCACTTGTAATGAGATTGGACTTTTAACCCTCTGAAGCACTGGGAAACAGCAGGGCTTTTAAAAATACCAGCTCAGAGGTAAGGAGAGGGTCAGCCCAATGCAGTTTATAAATATAAAACCAGTTGCATGGCTGAGTTTTGCTTTAAAACATAAATTATTTGAAAGAGGAAGCAGAGGAGGAGTGAGAAAAAGAAAGCTAGTACAGGGGAAAGAATTAGGAGGCAACATACAAGATCTAGAGGAGGAAGTTATACCCTCTCACAAACTGCCCCACTGCTCAGGGACTACCTACATTTTTCTGGGGCTAACTCACACACTGACATTGGTGACTGCTTGTCCATTGGCCTGAGCAGCAAACTCTGAATACCAAAATCTGAGAGGTGACTTGTCCTCCACACACAATGAAATCCAACCAAATGTTCATTCCTTTAAAAGGCCTAAGCTCTGAATACTGAATAATGATCACTCTGTCTAGACTGATGAACCATATGAGGCTGAAGCCAGTCCCTCAGCTGTTATAAATGGAACTAGAGCAGATCCAACTGATTTCCTCTAACTCGGTGAACTTGAAGACTATCAAGAAGTTAAAGCTCTGAGTGCTTACAGCACCAGCAATAGCTACAACTCTGACCTGCTTCAAGAAGAACAGGAGAGATCACCAGTAGCTCATAAATACAGTCATGGGTATTTGTTACATCAAGCAACCTAGGAAACAGATAATATTCCACAAAAAAAAAAAAAAAAAAAGGCTCCTTTGTGGGAAATTGAGGAAAATGGGCTTAGAGCAGGCCAGCTTTCCCAGCTTCTACAAGAGCTCCCTTGTATCCTCTTGTACCCATGACTTGTGATTCCCTACCATACCTCATTGCCCTGTCAGTTTCAGACTTGCAGAGCAATCTAGCACCATGTCTAATAGCACAGCTATTAGGACTGATGTTTGTGGTAACAGCCTGGAATCCACCATTTATCTTGGCTGTCAGGCTTGCCACATCAAATATTTCCATCTTGATGCCATCTCAGATGGTGGTGGTTTTACCCAGGAAAACTCCAGTTCTTTGAGACAAATGAACTCACTTTAGGATATATGTCCAGAAACCTCTTCCATTAGGCTCAGTTCAGGATTTTACTCTATTCAGGCCCTCCACTTCCTTTACTTGGGCCTGATTTTTAAGGGCGCTTTTTTGCTTTCAAATCACAGCACCTGCACCAGTCCTATCAAAGACAGTCTACTTCCAGGTGTACGACACTCAGAAGATGGCACCCCCTGTTCACAAGGCTGAGCAGCACTGGAAGTAACCCAGCACTATAGTCTGTCATCAAGCAAAATGACTCAGGGAGGATTTGGCAGGAGAAAAAGCAGCAAAATCGGACCCGAGTCAAATGCAGCTCTCCAAGAAATTCCTTTTCACTTGCAAGCGGCGTGCAGACTGGAGCTGACTTCCTGTCACTTACCACCACCCTCCTGCAAGGCAGCATTAGGAAGGAGCCTGTCACCCAGGGATGTTTTTCAACAATACTTCATGTCCTCTTTTCCTATCTTGTTTTTAAGCCACTTCCAAACTCAGTTCCTTTTGCAGATCAGACTTCTTAGTTCCTTCTTAGATCAGACTAATAAGAACATCACCTCAGGGAAAAGACTTGTACACAGACAGACTTCCTCTTCAGAGGATCAAACAGACCAGACTGTTCCTTTTCAAGTTTTATTAATCCTGGTTCATAATTTCCACCACATCATTAGTCATTTCCTATTATTGAATAGCTGGTAGCAGCATCATCGCTTAGTAAATAGCAAGATAACCATGCCACCTGCAATTTCTTGGCTGATACCTACCCACAAACACATCTGGGTAAAAGACAAAGAGGTAAAATTAAAAGCCAAACCATGTAGACATTTTTGATCTGTGGCTCATTGCTTTTATTCACATCATCTGCTCAGCTGGCTACATAAGCTGCTGCAGACCTTGTTTAAAAACAGCTCCAGAAGATTAACACTAAAAACAGCAGTTTGCAAATGTGATTTTCACTGGAATTCCCCTTCCTGAGGCACACAGGGTCTTGGGGGAGCTTGCTGGTTATCAGGGTTTATTACTTGTTTGGTTTCCTAAGTTTCTCTTAGTTTGTCAACATCCTCTAGGTAATTTTGACACCAAAAATGGGCAAAGAATTCAAGTGAATTGAAGCACTCTCTTTTCTATTCAGTTTTTCTTGCCCTCCTCATGCCCCCCAATGAAGCTTATTTTTCTTCTTTTTTCTACTGTCAGGAGACTAACTGGGAGAGAGTACCCTGGCCTTTCCAATGTAATATCTATATACCTGAATTTCTGGAGTGTCCTCTTGGACACTCTTCATTTTTCCCATGCCAGAAGGGTCTCCACACAGGAGTTCTGGGTCAGGGTTTCTATGTGGTTTATGGAAGAGGACACAGCCCCACATCAGGAATGTGTAGCTGTGATGCTCCAGAGGCAGCTGTGAGGAGAACAGAAAGGGCTGTTCTTGACCCAGGCAGTGATGTTTCTCCTCTCTCCTTCTTCCAGCCTCAGGCCCTCCCTCTGGCCAGAAGTTTCCCTCCATGCCAAGTTTGCAGAAGACAATGAGTCTTTCCACTATCTCCAGGGGCAGCAACTGGACCTCCCAGTTCCCAGGACTGTGAAAGGATTTCCTCCTTTTCACTTGTCCTCATGAATGCAGCTCATACCCAGAGCACAATCATCCTGGCTGAAGCATGACTCCACTAGCAAGGAATGGCTTTGGGTTTATGGCAGAGGAGGTTTCTTCCACAGACTGCCTACATAATTTTAGGCAAGCATTCACTTGCTGTTAGACTTTCTCAGTGCTTGTTTCAGTTCATCTCTTTCTTCTGAACACAAATACAGGTCATTAGAGGTCAGCTGAGTCTTAAGTGGAAAAGAGGTGATTAAATGACTAATGCAGTTAACAGCCTTTCGGGCACTACAACACTGTGCCTGCAGCATGGCTGCTTCTACCAGGCCTGTCTGAAAATATCACCTGCTAACCCACACAGGACAGTGCTCAGACAGGCCTGCAGGCTCCTTCTTCCCTGAGCACTTCTGCACTTTCAAGTGAAGTCTGGTAAATCTAGGAGCAGGATTCTGTGACTTGGCTGCACAAAGTAACACAACAAGGCACATCCTCCCTGCTGTCATTCTCTTGGCAGCTTACAGGTCCTTGACTGTGACGCGCCACCAGGAGCTGGGAATGCCTGGGTGTGTTTGCCTCTGTTTGTGCTACCTCCATGGGGCACACAGGCAGTCACCTCTGTGACCCAGACCCTGTAGTGACTGCTAACAGGATGAGAGGACCAGATTTCATAGTTCAAGAGGCATACCCCATCAGACACATGTTTCTTTGTACATATGTATGGGTTTATCTCTTTTATTTTCCTAAATAGGCACAAATATATACTGTTAATATACACACATTTATATAATACACCTGTTCTATACACCATACCTATGTTGTAAAAATGACTAAAAACTAACTTCCCACAACCAGCTTTCAACTCCCCTCTGTTTGTGTGAACAGTCTGTAACCCATTCTCTATTGTCCTGTAATGCACAGAGCACAAGATTTCCTTTGGTTGTATACTTCCTTATATGCCCATTAAACACTCACCTCTCAAACTCTCATTGTCTTCTTTTTGTCTCACCCATTACCCTAATTCCACATGAGCTTTTTGTGGCTCTGTCTCCTCTGTGGTGTAAGCAGATAGGAATATTCCTCTTTTGAGCAAGGAAAGGAGAGGACTATATAATTACAGGTGAAAAATATTGCATGTCCAGAGCATGATATTTCAAAGTACTTTACACTAACATTTTTCATGTACACAGTTTGGAGCACTAAGATCACTTGCAATTCATTTGGAGCTCAGAGGAGTACTCAGAAACAGAAAAATATGCATTTAGTGCTCCCAGCCTAAAGGGCAATAGAAGTATCTCACCTCATACAAGACCACTGTGGCAGCAGGAGAGATGCATCTCGCTATCTAAAGTCGAGGACCAGCTTTCCCTTTCTCACTCCTCCATGCCTCACTCAAACTTCCCTGCCCACCCTCGGTTTGGATAGTGTATACCTTCCCCAGATTTACTTCTTTCAGTTCTCCTGGCTCCTCACAGCTAGGGAAGCACAATTAGGGTGACACGGCCTCAGCTTCACGTCATCCAACTTCAGTAACTTGCCAGCAGCACCTCCATTAGGGTCCTTGAAAATTGAGTTTAGTGAGTGGAAATGTGGATGTTCAGTAGTTGAGTTGCCACCTGGAGGTGCCTTTTCCTCTGCTCTTCCACAGGAGCCTTAAGACTGGCCCCTTGGATAAGCCAAGGGAGATGAATCAGGCAACAAAGCCAATGGGGAGTCTCCTAACTCCTTAGCTGTTAGGACGGACTTCTCACTGTCACATAGGCAAGTGACTTAACTCCCTACTCCCCTCCTAATCAATGTGAGCTGATCTTGCACAATAAACTCTTCCTCCCTTCCAGGAATGCTGAAAAGCTCTAACTAGTGTTCCTAAAGACTTTCAGACTATAAAACTGGAAATGGCTTTTCTTCTTAATAATAATAATGAAATCCTGACAAGAATTACTATATGGATGTGATAAATTAATTTTACCACCTCAAAGTGAATTTTCATGAACTGGGGCTTCTGTTCTCACAGTCACCAAGTAATTTTTTGCCCTCCTTATGAAATTCTGCAGTAATGATGGGGGAAACATGTAATGGATAATGATGGGCATCTTTATAAACAATGTTGGTCATGTGAGCCACAAATCAGAGAAATGGGATTTCTGATACAGTAACATCTCAGCATCTTAACTAAGACAGGCAAAAGCCTGTTGATCTTGATATTCTGTACAGATGACAGAGTCTTAATCTTATGATCCTATAATCCTAACAGTTGGCCAAAAGGAGAAATAATTTCCATTCACATTTAACAAATGGGAAACGAAGGCAGTGAGCGACTGATCAAAACCAAGGACTCCAAGGGAGGAATGGAAACTAAGCCAGGTTTCCTGAAACGTGGTCAGGGCTTGAACTAGAAGTTCCCCCTTCGTTTCAGCCTCATCCCAACTCCCATCCCTCCCCCCCACCTTTGTCAGGATCCCAATAACAAAGCTGCAGTGTAACTCCTGTGACACTGAGAACCATTAAACTCCTTTGCCCAGCACCATGATTCAAGGGTTTGGCCCCTACCCTGGTCATTCAGCGCTTTTCAGGATCAAACACTGACAACCCCATTCTGAAAGCTCAGCATTTCATGTTCCCTTGCAGATATGAACAACATGCAACATACGAATGTCTTAATTCAAGGGAAGATCAAGCTCTGCAAACTGGACAAGGGGAAGGAAAAGGTCTATAATGGAACATAATTATTTAGCAGTGCATTGAAAAGTTGCCTGGCATAGTCTGTGCTTGCAGACAGCACTTCCTCCTCTAATAGTGATCCTGATAGCTGGAGCTGTCTTGACTTTTATCAGTGGGGGAGACTTACACTCTGCTCAGAACTGAATGATCAAGTGGCCTTCACAGCTGCCACCACTTCCTATTAAAAGACTACAAGAGGTCTGTGAGATTAAGAAAGGATAAAAACAAGTACTTATCATTGGGGAAGTAATGTCGCTGGTTATCTAAAGCAACGGTAATTATATCACAAACTTTATCTGAGAGTGGCTTTTTCCTTCCAGGAGGTAGGAATAGAAAAGATTTCACTTCATAATGAATCCTATTGAAACTCCATTTTGCCCTTGGCAAAAGGCCATTATCCAGCAGAAACATGTAATCATCCTAAAAATGCATAATGGCATGGAAAATGGACAAGTAGTTTCTTGAAATATTGTTTGTAAAAGGCCTAATTTATAATGGGGATTGTTTGTATTAGGGCCTTTTGGCATGTATGGTTAACAAGAACTTGCTGTTCTGCTGCCAGTTCGTTTAATCAAGAGGGCCTTGTGTAGGCCTCGGTCAATATGGCCATGGAAACAATGGGAGCTTTTTCCCTCTAACTGCCCCATCATGACAGAGAGAGCAC
>JAVHNF010068561.1:5720-19002 GCA_034783455.1 Micropsitta finschii | reverse complement strand
TGCTGGGTCACTACATTGCTGGCCACAGATGGAAATGATAAACTCTTGAACCCACATAGGGGCATTGGTGGGGACATTGGCAAAGCTGGAGATTTCCCTCACATCTTTCTCTCTGATGAGTGAATAGTACATAAGAAACCTTTACCTGATTCTAACATTCTCAGATCTACATGATACATTTCTGCTCTCATCTGTCTGAGTGATGTTCTTCACCTAAGCATCTACCATGGTCCTTGGGGTGGTTCATTGAGACAGGATTCACAATGCATCACATCCCATTCTCGTCTCAGATGCCCTTAACAATCAGCCCACTCCCATGTACTGAGCAAGGCTTAGGAATTGAACTCAGGGTGATCTGCACTCTGGTTACATCCAAAATGACCTAAGCTAACCTGGTCAAACTTGGTCATATCTATGGGGTCAAAATCCAGCACAGCCCTGCTGCAAGAGTCAAAGCATCAGAGAAATGGTACTGCAGTATTGTTATCTTGCAGTAAATGGGTGCTAACTCCTGTGCCCTAATGTCTGGTCATATGTGAAATAGAAGAGTTGAAGCCTCTTGCTCTGAGCTGAAAAAAACATTTGTCTTTAAATGCCAGAACTTTGGAGGCGTTCGAAATTCAAATCAGCAGTTTATTAGCTTAAGCCTCAACCCTGCTTGAAATAAGTGAGTGCTCCTATATTCTTTACTAATGCTGGTGTCATAAATATCTCCATTAAGTAGCAATTAAGCTGCTGGGATTTGGGCTGTATGCCATTATAAGAGGTAATTATAAAAGAATTGGATTAATTGGTTCCTAAATTATTTATGTAGACATAAATATTGCACACGAGATTGGTGTTAAACAGGATACTGGCATGAAGAGAGGAAAGGAATGATACATTGGTTTAAGCTATTTTTTAATTCTTCCTCCCCAAAATACTAGAAAAGTTGGTTTGTTAAAAACTATTCCCACTGTTAGTGTGCATACACCACCTTATCAGGTCTTATAGAAATATACTCCCCTGATAAAGCCATTCTGTGTGCTTTTGCAATCTCTCCAAGTCACCACAAATAATGAGCATTGAGAGCTCTCTTGTCAATACGATGAAGTCAATCTTCTGTCTGTTGCAGTATAATTTAGAGCTAGGGGAAATGACTGATTTCACAGATATTAACTTTATTGAATATACAAACAACAGATGTATTATAGGAGAAAGAAATTTTGTGTGAGCAGCACAAAGAACTCCAGTAATCAGCAAATTCAATCTGCTCTTGACACTACAGCATTCCCACAGTCTAACAGTGCTTGTCAGCTGTAAAAATAATATAATACAAAGATGTGGCAAAGTGAAAACGAGGCAGGCTATTTAGTATGCAAACAGCCAAGCACCTTAAACTAGAGACATTTATGAAAACAGAAAATATGGTTGGAAATAAAATTGTCATCTCTAAATTTATCTATTTTCATGTTTCAGGGTACAAATTGATGGGGTCAGGAAGAAATTTCCTGAAAAGGACAAAACAGTGTCAAAGTGGGAAAACTGCTCCTCATGGGGCAAAGTAGGCAACAGGGAAAATGTGCCTGGACCTTTGTGGTCCTTCCCACAACTAGCCTAGGGTGACCAGACCATACAGCAGGAGTGTTATGTTAAATAAATATATTAACTGCATCATTTATGGATCTCTCTTTTGCCATTTCCCTGTAAGACAGGTGGAGAAACTGTCTAATACTACAGCAGTGGGTTCAGACAGGGGAGGTGGTGCATGCAACGGCTGGTACCCTGGGGAAACCCACATCCAGTGGAGATGGAAGGCAGTGTCAGAGAGAGGATGCTTCCCTTGTCAAAATGGGCTGCAGCGGCAGGCGGGGAGCTCATGTGATGTGTGCAGGGAGCCAGGCTGGTAAGACGTTTCATCAAAATTAAATATTTAACTCGTTTTTCTGAGCTGGCTTTGCATTGCACTGTGGTTGCCCTCACTGCTCCCGCAAGCTGCAACCAGCTTGTCTCTGAGTGTATTTGAAGTTTTGCACATTCCTTAAATGCGGGACACAAAATGTGGTAGATGGGGAGAGGTTTTTTGTGTTCTTGGGAGGAAAAGGCTTTGGGGGAGTTTTTTGGGCCATGACCTGCAACATCAAACCCCAGATTTTTCAGCCCTTTCGTGGGACCTGAAATACTTGAAAATGACAGGTGAGAGGAAAGTGGGACCCGGAATAGCACAGTCTGAAGTTTCTTCAGTAGCGGTAAGCATAGAAAGAAATGAAAATGCTAACAGCCAGCTTCTGAAAGGCCCAGTTATTCAGCTTAATTTACAAGGCTATCAGTGTGCAATGAATCACCCACTCCTAATTATAAATTATCACAGTCTGAGTGTTCTGGTACAGCTCTAGAAGCCAAGATTGAAATGACGGATCTCGGCTGCATGTGCACTTGTTTTTTCCACAGAGATGATAATGCTTATTTTCCAGGCTCTGACTTCTGATAGCTCCAATTTTCCTTTGAGCTGTCGCTTGGGTGCCAGAAGTCTTTTTAGTTTTAGCTGCTCAATCAATGGGACCAGCAGAAGACAAAGCAAAGGCAGCCTATGGATACAACGCAAGTGTTGCACATGATGGAATTGTGGTCAGCTTTTTCACCACAGGCCTTTCTCCCTTCCAGGAGCTCCAGGAGAGTAAGATTTGTACCAACAAAGCAATGGATATTGCTGAGGCTGAAGTCAGTCTGGTTATTATATGAAGAGCTAGTCTAAAACACAGGCTAGAAGAGTTACCTTTTGGGAAAGGCAGTATTGTTAGTGTTGAAATATCATGGTTTTGGCAATTTGACAGTTTTTAAAGGTGGAAACTGAAACAAAACTTTCTGACTTGCTTGTGTAAATTATTTCACTTTGGCTCATTAAAATGGTCAATCTGATTGCTATTTTGGATAAGACAATGTTATAGGATGCTTTGATGTTATCAAAGTGAAATAGTTTAACATTATGGAAACAACAATTTTGTGACTTTGTCTTGTGGAAGAGCTTGCTTTTCTCTTGATAGTAATTAAGAATAAATGTTGAGATGTTGGTATTTCCCCTGAAATTCAGAAATTCAGCTTTCTGGAAAGCTTTTCATTTTCTATCACATAAAAATTTCCCTGTAAGGGGGAAACTCTCTGTCACTCACCTTTGGTGAGATCTCAACATTTAAGTCTCTTTCCTGGTGGAAAGCAGCTAGAATAAAAGCCAGATTTAGGGCCTCGGAATTTCTGAGTGTAACTGCTGCTGTGAAGTTTGCTGCTGGGACAAGTGGAGTGATATTTGGGCAGGTGAATCATTTTATCTCCATCTCACCCACATGTTAAATGGGAACAGCACTGGTTATTCAGTGCATCTTCACGAAGCACTGAGAATGGGCTAATAATCCCCAGAAAGCAATTCTGAGGTAAGATGTTGTTCAAATGTGCAGTCTGACCTTTACATAGCGTTGCATGCTGTTGGCTTCATGCTCACTCTAGTCCCTGGTGATGATGAATACCCCAGCACCACAATAGTTAAGATCCTCTCCTTAGGGCTGTGAGCTTGGAGCATTAATGGCACCTTACTGCGTGGTCTTGAATCACCCTCTTCTTTTCTAACTGGCTACAACAGAAAGGCTTAAATACACAGACAGATAAAAATACAGTCTGCAGAGAGATGTAAATGTTTGTGCAACAGATCTGCAAAAGCCAGTTGATAGCTTCCCAACTGCAAGTGGGCTTGTGCCAGTATGGGGAGCAGGCTGCTCCTGATTATAACCTGCATCTTCTCTTTGCTCTCCCAGGCTGGCAGTGAGGCACCATGGTGACACTTTTGTTCCCTCATATGGGTGACAAGTGAATGGGAAAGGTTTGTGACCAGCTTAATTCATGTACCAGCGTCTCACACAAGCCTCTGTGACAGTCACCTGTCTTCCTGCATCATGGATGGGAGAGTGAGACATAGGGCAAGTGACCCAAAATCACAAATACTCCAGACCCTGTGGGTGAGGTCATTAATATGTCCAGGTTGTGGTGCGGGGGCAGGTCTGAGATCAGCCATAGGAGCCTCAGGGAACAGCTGAGAATTAAACATATGAGCCTTGCAATTTTATGTTCCTGTTCTTCTCACCTGTAACGTCAACAATGCCTCAAAGTCAAGAGACTTCAGTTAAGGACCCAACACATATCCTTAGGTCTTCTTGCCTGTGGAACTGGACAGCACCAATGTATGTAAGTGGCTTAAACCAGTATCTTTCCCATTATCTTTACTTGCTATGATTTAAACACTGATTGGGGTTTGTTTTCCTTTTTTTTTGGGGGGGAGTGGGGTGTGTGTGGGGATTTTTGGGGGCTTCTTTGTTGTTTTATTTAAGTGGCAAAGTGGAGGGATTGGAGGGGTATCCTATGGCAGCAGTCATTCAGCAGCTAAGATGGGGAAGTGGTATCTTTACTTCCTGGTTGCGATTGTTTACACTATCCAGGATACTGCTGACTGTCTTCAATTGCTGGAAGAGCTTAGTTCCTGCAGAGCAGGGATTGAACATAAATGCTTGTAACAGTCATTTCTGCCAGCTCTGGTGCTTTGTGGATGAGACAAAGCTGTTCTGGGTGCTGGCGGGATGTCCCTGGCCTGCATGGCTGAAGCTCTGTCGGAGAGTTTGGTAACAACGTTATTTATGATAATTTAAGTGGCTATCCAGGGCGGTGGGTAGGTGACTGCCAACCTCCCTGGCACCACAGGCAAACTGCAGACTGCGCTGCAGCCATGGGGCTGTGCAGGCTGCGGGAACAACGGTGCTGTTGCAGGGTCTTTGACCCTGGTTTTGTGGGTGAAGCCGGTGGAGGAAGGCCCGAGCTGGGGACGCTGCCTGTCCCCCAGCTTCCAGGTGGCGGCGAGGACGATTCTCAGCTTAACTTAGCCCAGCCCGAGGCTCAGGAGGGCAGAAGCCGGAGGCCGGCGCTGCTGAAGGGCTGCGTCCCTGCAGGGCCCCTCTCTGCAGCCACTGCTTGCCGTCGCCAGGTGACGCCCGCGCACCGTCGCAGTACCGCTTCTCTCCCCTCCTCAGCGCTCCTGCGAGCTGAGTGCCGCGGTGACCCAGAGCCATCCCCAAAACTCAGCCCTGGCCTCCGGGGCTACCTCAGGCGCTTTGATGCTTACTGCAGACCCGATTCTGCCGGGCTTCGGACAGGATTGCCTTCCCGCCGCAGCTCCGCGGTTGAGACCTTACGCCTGGCAGGAACGGCGGGAATCAGTGCCCGGAGGTTTTAGCCACGTCCCTGGTCCCTGACGGATGCCTGCTCTCACCGCGGAGGCCTGCCGAACATACGGCTCACACTTATTTCTCACTTGTTAATACATTACTGCCAAAGCTGTCAAGAATTGTATTTTTCTTCCTGCCTATGCTACTGCTGAATTGCAGGGAAGAATATCAAAAAGCCTGGAAAACCTTTTTATTATATAGTGAAGAAGCTCCTTGGAAATTAGTATCAAACAGGAAGATTTGGTTCAAGGTTTTATTTCCAAATCCACTGCATTTCTGCCTGGCTTGAAAGCCCTCAAAGGAGGATGCTGAAGCAGTTGCATTCAGCTATATTTAACTTGAGGAGCACCGGAGCTCTTGTGAGACACTGGCTTTACCACTAAAGCCATATCCCTAACAAAGCAGCAGCAACACTTCTTGCAAAATTAGGTTAGTATGTAACTCCCAATGCTACCATGGCATGAGCAAGGAGCAGGACTAGTGGTAAATGTTTCATTTTCAGGTCTCAGTTTTGGCCCTGGATCTCCATGTCTCCCCCTCTGGTTCCCACAGGGTGTTGCTTCTGGGAAGAAAGATAGAACAAGGGAAGCTTTCTGTTAGAAGGGATGGATCTGCTAAGGTGTGGGATACCTCTATGTTTCTTTGCCCCAAATCCAGTGCTCTCTGGTGTTAACCATACTTCTGTACTTCTGCTGGGTGATGTCATGGGGATAGAGCCAGAGCTAAGTATCAGATGAGAGATGGGCTAGAAATGGCCCTCCCCAAGAAAGAGCCTCCTCATCCAAGTTACCAGGAGCCAAGGCGATGCCTCCCTCATAACCCTGTTGGCCTGGGGATGTGTGGTGGTATCTCGTGCTCCAGCTGCAGTTCAGCAGGGCACATGTGAGCTGGACATGCCGGCATCTCCAACCATGCAGTTCTCACTTGTCTGAGTACATCAGAGAAAAGGAGAGCACAGCCATATAACACATAATAGTTTAGAGCAAGAGCTAAATATAAATCTCAGGAGCAAAAACCCTCCGTGCCAGTCTGTAACCTTTAGGAAACCTTTCCAAGTGCTGCTTCACAATGAAGCAGCAGTATTTTTAGCTTGACTGGAAGAAGCAGACTTTACCCAGAAATTTTCTAAAAAAGAGGAAAAAAATATTTCTGGTCTTTTTGTGTGATATTTCTAAGCCCACCTCAAACACTCTGCAGGAGGCAGGGTTAAGCAGGTGAAATGGGATGCTGTGCATTAAAATTGTAGTTGGAACATCCTATCGCTCGTTGTAGTTGCATTATTCTGCACTGCAATTGAGGGCTAAGGAGAAAGTGCATAGAAGAGTGTAGAACAGCTATCTAAAACAGCTGTGACAGAAATGAATCTCAAAACCCTGTTTTTCCCCCTTGCTGATGGCTGAGAACGACCATTGCTGGCAGCAGCTGAGGGACCCCAGTGTCAAACTTGGTGTCGAAGTGCATGCCAGCCTGCCTGGAGCATGGGCCTGTATGCACAGCCAACAGCCCTCTGTGAGGTGCCTTCATTTCTGTCTCAGCCTGCTGCCTTTTGGATAAAAACTGGACATTTTTCAGCACGTAAAAGGCAGAACCCAGCTCTGTTTTCCAGAAGCCTCAGAGAAAAGACATGCATCACTGCCTCTAAATTAGATCATAAATTTTCTGGCTGGTGGCAGCATTTTAGTGTTCACCCTGAAGGCAAAGATCTGAACAAATTACATTTTACTGTCATAGGTTCATGTACATGCTGTGCTCCCACTAAATATGGAGGAATGTACCTCGGTGAAATGAGGTGGTTTTGGTGAACCTAGAGGAATCACTGCTCTTGGGAAGGCACAGCAACGAATAGTGAGGGAACCATTGCTCCACATGGGTGGTCGACAGTCTGCACTTAACATGTGTCAACAATTAGGTGAAACACGATACTCTAAGGCAGAAAAGGCATGTGATGGATATGTGTGCTGCAATCTGGAATCACTTGTATAGTTTGTTGCCAGGCCATTTATTCAATCAAATTCTTCATAAACATGGGAAGCGCTGATGTTGACATATGACATCTACCGCAGCTATGGGTGTGCTTCTGCATCTCTGCTGTTGTCAAGAGCATTGTCATCAACCTGAGATATGCTCCAGCAGCACTGAGTGATTTTGCTCACAGGGTCTCGCTCTCTCCTCGCTATGAGCATACAGCTGTAGCTGATGCTTATGCATCAAAAGCAGGATCAGACCCTCAGGAAGCACAAGATGACACTCATGACAAAAGAGGAACAGATGCAGATGTGTTTCTAAGTCCTGGCTCTGAACATTTCTTTTGTTCCTCTAATTGATTGTTTGCTACCAATATTTTGTATAACGAGGATGTTTTCTGAGCAGGAGGCAGTAACACTTGTGCTCTTGCTCAGACTCAGCTCAATAAGCTGCTTGAGCTCTGCACAGGTATCAAGTGGGTCTGGGACTCCCACACACCCAGATTGTGGGCCATATTGCCTTCAGCTCCTGATGCTACGGTTCTCTGCAGAATTCAGGTAGTCTTAATTTCATAGAGATTTTATGCTGCTGACAGGAGAATGGTAAAAATTGGCAAAAAATATTTATTGTTCTGAAAGGCAGCCCTCACTGGAGAATATCAAATGTAAGCAGATGTACCACACTCCTGGAAAACAACTCCTGTCTGCTACAACACTCTCTCCCGTGAGGTGTAATTCTCAAAATGCCCTTTCTGTAGAGCTCTACTCCTCTCTGTTGCTCAGCCTAGCACACAAGACCTTACCTTTCCTAGCACAAACATGTTCTTGAGCTGATGCCAGAGGAGATTCTTAAGGAGCAATGAGGAAGTGCAGGATTTTCAGAAGAACCTGTAGATGGCTGTGAATGCTCTGTTTGAGTATGGTCACATGAATATAGTAAAACCTAGGTGTAGACTTAAGGCTCTTGCCTGTTTTGCTGACCTGATTAAAAAAAAAAAAAAAGACATACCCTAAATCTTCCGTCACTTTGCTGTTTTTAATCCTTCAGCCAGGTAGCTATAACCAGAATGGCTCCTCTGCAAGACTGTACCTTAGGTCTTCACCAGGTTCCTGGAGCAGCTTTGCTGTCACAGATCCATGTAGGACTGTTTCTTGTCTTAGTGTGCTTGTGCATCCAAGTCCTGTCCTGAACCTGCTGGGAGTCATCCCTATCAGTAAGTATTTTCAGATATAGGAAAGTAGCCGTAGCTGTGGTGCATTACACAGACTGGTAGGGAAGTGGTTCAGCTCTCTTTAAAATAGGGAGGATACACAGTAACTTTGACCCTCTGCCCTAACCCTATGCAGCTGCGTGTGTGCATAGGAAAAGGTTGTTTTGTTTTTTTACAGGGAGACAAATCATGTTTTTGCAGCTCTTTAAGAGAGGCAGACCTAATGCCTTCTCAGACACCCATGAGTAACAAACAGAACTGCTGAGTTTTTCAGTTTGTTTTATGTAGATGGACTGGGGATTTTCACAACCAAATTTAAAAGATTAAAACTAGTGGAGTCAGCAGGAAAATATGTGAATTTAACTTTTGTAGCTGTGTAAACCTCTTAATTTCAGAAAGCTTGCACTGGTGGAATGGTAAAAGGTTTGTATTTTATGATTGTCAGAAGGATATAAACTTTGAGTGTGGGGAGGAAGATCAAAAAAGAGATCAGGAAAGTGTTCTTCAGAGTTTACTTGTGAGTGCACTTAGTGTGATTATATTTCATGGTAATACATACACAAAAAATTTGACCTTCTCCAGACTCCCCTGTTGTGTATTATATACTGCCCTCCCTTAGCTGTGCATTGGTGAGAAAAAAGATGTAAGGGCCTGTGGCACTGGGGCGAGGACCTCACCAAAAATCACTGTTGTGCCCTCAGGGCTGGCTCAGAGGGAGAAAACGTATTTTGGCTTTCCAGAAGTCAGTTCAGCTTCCATTCATCCCTTCCAGAACCTCTTCAGGACAGCTTTAGGTAGGAATATCTTGGAAATATTTGCTTTTCTGTCCTCAAGATTTCCTTTGCATGGAAGGCCTCCAAAGATCAGAACAAGAGACTTCCAGTTACAGAGCTATAACATTCAGAGTGAAACATACAGGCTCAGTGGTCACAGCCCAGCAGGTTGCACATATGCAGCATGGCCCCAGGAACAAGGAATATGGATCCACAGAAACATTCACTTGGGAAGCTGGACAAATTATTTCTGCTGTGACACTAAAATGCATTTTGCAATAAATTGCCCATGTGTCCAGCTTTTCCATGCACAGAACTTGGCTAGCACCTAGCTGAAAGGAGCATGCTGAGGGATCTGTCTAGTGTTGTGGGTTTGTTCCTGTGTATGACAGTGGCAGTGACAATTTGTCTGGCAAAAGTGCTCACTTCTCAGTGAGCACGGTCATGAGCAATGATACGAGGCAATGCTGCCCAAACTCTGAGCTGTTTAACTGGGAGCCAGTTCAGACCTGGATATGATGGTGGGCTTAAGCAAACACTCTGTGACCACGGCTGGAGAGACACTTTGAGTCCAGCCACTTCTGAACATGAGCATAGTGTGTTTGATAGAAAAGCTTAATAATGACACACTAATTTTTTTCTGTGCCTTACTTTCCAGGAATAAAGAGGGAATAAAATGTCTTTTCTCTGTTTTCCCATTATGTTGCACTATTGCTGCTGCATCCCTGCGGGACAGAAACTCAGCTGCTATAGCATGTGTGTGCAGTAGAAGAGGGACCTGACATCAGGCATAGGTAAATGGGTTGCTTCAGAGCAAATAGGCAGCAACACAGTTCTTGATTGTATTGCAACAATCATAAATTGAATAGGCACTATGGAAGTGGTTCTGCTGCAGTCATATCACCTGGTCTAGCAACTAAAAATACCCCAACAATAAAAACTGGTCTGGTTGCTGTAATCGTGTTATTTTAGGCAAATCTCACATTTCTTGAAAAGAAAATGAAAGATTAGGCTTTTATCTTCCTGAGCCAGAAAAAAGTTCAAAATGTTAAGCAAATATGACCCTGTATTTTGAAGACCAGAAGTTGATTCCTACCTAGAAAAGCAAACATTATCCACAAATGATTGTTAAATACTGTTAGTATTTTTGGAATTTTTTTTTAACTTCATGATTTTAAAGACTGCATCATGATGGTGGGGCAACTGCAGTGAAGATTTTGATCACTGGAAATTGGCAGTGCTTTGTAAACTGTTACACAGTCAATGAAGGTGCTTCACAGCAGTTGGGAAGACCAAGATAGATATTGGGTTAACCTTGCTAATTAGTGCTAAACTCAAAAAGCATTGCACTGACCGCCTTGCTAGGTTTCTATGTTGGGATTAGTAGAAACTACACTGTTATTTCTACATTTTTCTCTCCTTCTTGCTGTTTCTGTGCTTTTGAATTACCCAAAATATCCACTGAGTTTGCATTGATTATACAGTTTCTTACAGTGCATATTTGTTATGAAATTTATTTTATTTCCTTATACTTGCTGTCTGAAATCATATTTATAGGAAAGAAGGGTCCTTTAGCACCTTTACCGAGTTTTATTTTGTAAAAAGGCTTTTCTGGGGATGTGAGCAAGAACATGATGACATAAGCATGTCTGGGACCGCACGTCAGTGTTAAGAGTTTATGCATTTAATGCCCTATCTGGAGACTACTTGATCATGTGAATGCAATTGTTATATTCATTGAGTAGCAAATGGGTGAAACATGATGTAAACTGTCACTGCACAGTTTTCTGCCCTGTGGAAATGAGCAGCAGGGACAGAAAATGTGTATTGCTTTGGCAGGAGAGATGTTTGGGTAGGACTGCTTGCAGGGACAGTCCTTCAGCAGGCAGGTGGCTGGGAGCAGGACCAGACCTGGCTCCTGTTCAGCCCTGGCATGGACACTTCTCTGAGCTCTGGGTAATGAGGATGTAACCACATTTAGAAAAGTCAGGGATGAAATTCTGCCATCAAACTGTTGACACGTAACAGAGGTAACTGCAGTCAGGACCGCTGTGGTCCCGCAGAGGGAGATGGGTGTCTGCAGAGGGGATTTGGTTTGCCAAATAGCCACTATTTAAGAACTTCAGTTAGGTGTCTGGGACTAGATCAGGCAGACCCAAACTGAAGTGAATGCCTTTGAAAACATTGTACTTCTTTGTTTACACTATAATTTCCTTGTGTAGTGGAAGCAATGAAGATGTACCTGCCTGAGTGGAGAGCAGGGAAGCTAAATACATTCATATCTAATATTCTCCTTGTTGTACGTTTGGGCACCTAATGTCTTTTCAGCATCTCTGCACCTGAATTCCCTCATCCATAATCAGTCATGTTTTCAGACTGAGGTGTATCATGATCCTGTACAACTGCACATCGCAATCAGTGAAGAGGCTGTGAGCAGGTGGTGTTTCTTTCCAAAGGACTCAGAAAAATGAACTCACACCCCAAATACGAGACAAATTGGTTGCAACAGTAATTCCACTGATGTCAACAACAGGCTCAGCTTCTGCTGGCATTTGCACTGGCGTAGCTAATAGCAGAGTTTGCTCTTTGCTCCTCTCTTGGCTGTGACCATTCAGCTCTGCTGCTGTTTGTAAGGGAAGCTCTTCAGGATGGCTGGCTTGTACAAAGACAATAATGAGAGCTGTAATATTTTACACATACATTAACAGTGCTTTTTGGCAGAAGGGAAGAGGCAGGATATGATTTCTTTAAGCAATACCTATGTAAGTGGGAAGTATAACTAAAAAAGTAAGGTTTACCAAGAGGAAGTTAAAGTTTATTATTAATGATGATTAGTTTTGTTCTTTCAGCTTTTAGGGTGTGTGTCTGAGTGATAGGGGATGTGCACGAACGTTTGTTTGATTACAGCCAGCAACTAAGTCTAGATAGTGGTTGCTTTTTCTTGGTGCTTTTTAATAACCAAATAATTTCTTTGGTAACTTTTCACAGACAGCCAATATTAGTTGCAGTCACCTACCTCCTGGGGTTGCTTCAAATGATGTGATGGTTTCATTCCTGGCTTATTTTCTCCTTTTTCTTCAAGACAAGAAGTGGACTGTTGACCTCTGCTTGGAAAAAAGCTCTGAAATACATGTCTCCATCTTCACTGGGAGATATGTAGTAATTAAAAGATGGCCAGGCCAGTTAGGTAATAGTACGTAAATGTTCAACTCTGATTTCTATTTGAAATGTATCAGACAGATTTGCAGGTGGATTTAATGCTGTGGGTCTCAAATTTATTTTTCTCCTGAAATAATCATAATCTGTAAGCATTTAGTCTTTGGCTATGCAAAGAGAGCTGCCTTAAAGGCAGACTTAAAGGCAAAAAAAAGCCTGAAGAATCTGACTCACAGCAGTTGCATACAATAAACTGTGGTCCTGGAGGGAAGTTACTGTGTCTGTGAACTTCAAGATGTACTATAATTCAAGGGAGTTTCCCCTATGGTTGACACCTTCTTGTCTTTTCCAAAGCATATATTTCTTAAAATATAGTATATAACTCCACTGCTGTATGTAAGTAATGTCATTTTCTTCAACAGAGCTTCATAGCTAGATGAAATTACTTGTGTGTGTATGTATTTGGAAGATTTGGGCCAGCACACTGACTGAAGCTACATTCTCTAAATAGTAAGTTTTATAAGAAAGTCTGATTGCTCTACTAGAAACATGGTTGATGGCATCCAGCTCTGTGTTATGTGTTACTGAAATGTGGTCTTTGAAGCTTCAGAAGGCTGCGCATTTCCTATTACATGAGATGCTTGAACAGGTTATCCTGTCTGCTAGAGGCAGAAAAGGCACTTTTCAATTGCATGGAAATGCAGGAAGATCCAAGTAAATTAAAAAAACACCACATATCCTTGGCTCTTGGAGATAGCTAAAATGTGTTCCATCCTGCTCTGTTTCAATTGCGTAAGTCACTTTGTTCCTTTTTCTGCAGGATCCCTGCAATTTTACTGCTTCATCTTCATTCAAAATAACCCAGAATGAAAAAGTTGAATAAACTCAAACTGGGGTTCCCCAACATCCAAGGTCAACTCTCACCACATGTGTCA
>JAVHNF010068560.1:5080-23632 GCA_034783455.1 Micropsitta finschii | reverse complement strand
ACCACACATCTGCCTTCACTCTCGCTAAATTCTCTTAAAACATACATACTTTAGCATACCTGTGACGTAAGTACTTTAACTTATTGCTTCCAGTAAGTAGAATCATTGTACTGCTGTGGTCTCGGTGATAGTTAGCAGGACACCACGAGCTGCCCATCTGCAGCAGCTCTGCTGGAAAGGTCTGATCTGCAGGAGCCCTCGTTTGCTCTTAAGGAGGAAATGCAATTGAGCATCTGGTGAAGCCTACTCTATGGTAGAAATTAACTATAAATACGTACCTGGGGATTTTTAAATCATTAGGCTTAAATTGATTATTTTCTACCAGTTGTGAGACTCCTAAAACCTGCATTTTCTCCTTCCATGGGAAAAATATCAGTTTGGTGGGCAAATGATATGGTGGCAATAATAATGCATAAGGAGCAGTGTGAGGAAAACCAGCTTCCTGCTCTGTGTTGTTTCTCATCTTGGTTTTTTTTCTAACTTCCTAATTACGTGGAGCTGGGAGAATGAGCTGGTAGGATATGAATGTTGCTATCCCATAATAAGAGTTGTGATCATGGGTGCCATGCAAGCATGAAGCTTTGAGGGACGATGATGTGTTTTGAGGACAGACAAGGAATAATTCAGGCTTGCATGTAGCTTTCTCAGGTAGAAGGTAAGCTAAGGGAATGTCTACAGAGTTGGTGCCCAAAGCTGGAATTGTGCTCCTTGTTCCAGTTAAACCAATACATAAACAAACCAGTTCACTTGATGTTCCCATTAATTTGGACTGCTTACCTTTCCAGTTTTTCCAGCTTGTGATTTGAGCAGAATGAGACAGTAGGAAAAATGACAGTCTGGAACTGGCTTGACTTGTCTGTGTCTCTCCTTCTTTTCTACCATCAAAATAGGGAATGGCTCCACAGCTATTGTTCAGGACACCTGAGAGTCCACAGCAAAATCATCTGCCACTGCCTAGAAAAGGGACAGCAAAGGAAAACTTGCAGTGCTTTGCCAGCTCCTTCTGTGCCTCTCTACCTACTAGGGCTTTTCTCCACCATACAAATGGCATAGCAGCTGTGGCTTGAAAATCACTGGGGCTTTCCCCTCACCCTGGGGTATTTGACTGCATCCAGCCCTGGCACCTTCACAGGCACAGGCAGCAGAAGCTGTGTGTGGCCAGTGTCATGTCTGTGTTCAGAGCACGATGCTTCTGACAGCCGTGCTCTGCCTCTGCGTCCTTCTAACATGACCACAGTGCACAGAAACAGCTGGTCTTTGGAAAGACAAGTTGTGCTGTTCTTCTGACTTGAGGCCTTGAGCCTGCAACAACCTTCAGCTTTTTGTCCTTGAAGACGGAGTAGCCCAAATAAAAGCCTTTCTTCAGCCTCTTGTCCCTGAAGATAGGGAGTAGCACAAATAAAAGCCTTTCTTTTTAACAGAGAGCCAGACTCTTGGGTTACTGAGGGATCTTTGGGACTGGTTGGAGTGAGTTTTCCCACTGTGTACGTGGGGGGGGGGGGGCATGGTAGGGAGAAGGAGACTGGGTACTAGGTACAGCGTTTAATCTGATTGTGTAACTCACCACAGCATGCTCGTGACGTGTGTTTCTGACTTAAGACAAGAACCACTGAAGGTGCAAAGCTTCTCTGTGTCCTCCACCTTCCAGGAAGTCCTGACAAGCTTCTGGCTTAACAGTCAGTAAGTCCACAGAGCCCCTTGGTGCTTTGCCTGTGCAAAAAAAAGTTGGCAGTGGGAGTCATTTTCTTCCTTGTGTTGCTGACTGTGATAAAAAAAGTCTGCTTTCTTGACCTGGAATGATGCCGAGGCAGTGTGCAGGCTGGAGAATGCAGCCAGTGGTCTTTCCCTTGTGCCTTGGGTCTTTTGAAAGAGATTTCTGTAGTATCAAAGTAGACCCTAACCTTCCACGGGATCTCCTGGTTGAATTCAGAGGTCAGCAGCTGAGATCTGAGGTCTGCCTTCTCCTCAGGCTCACTTGGCTGTCAATTTTTATATAGCTCTGCATGGAGCACTAGTATAGACTTTGATGTGCTGTATTCTCACCCAGCGCTGAGGGCTCCATGCTTTTGTATGCTGCTTGTGTATCAGTGGATACAGCTGGTATGCTCACCTACCAAAAGTGTTTGTTTTGCTCCCTTGATATTGCTAGAAGCCATTCTCAAGTATGTTTTGCCAGACAAAATAAAACAAAACCTGTGAATCTCAAACTTGGAATCTCGAAGAGGACCAAGTGGGGAAACTGCATCTTTGGCAGCATCAAGGCCCCCTGACAAACAAGATCACAGCAGTGATCTGTGTCTCTTGAGACTCTGGAGATCAGGAGCTGGGTTTCTCATACTGAAGTTTGCCAGCCTCTTACCAAAACAAAGGGAGGGGGCTTGGAAAGAAAGAAATAGAGTTTGTTTCACTGGAAGAAGTAAAAGGGATATGCTGAAAACCTGTAACTGAATTGGCTTGAGCTTATGATCAAAGCTCTTGTGGTAATTGGCTGTGATCTGTAATGTTCACACATTGTACAAGGGTGGGTTTTTGTTTGTTGCTGGCTTGCCTCCTTTCTCCTTGGCACAGAGAGGAGGGAATAGCATGTCAGGTGTCAAGAGGCAGGAAACAATCCCCTATGTGCACCCAAGGGACTGACATTCAGGGACTGGAGCTGGGAATAAACTGTGTCCTAGACCAGGAAAAACACTGAGTAAATGACGCTAGAGTTGTTTAGTGTGCAGAACAGCGCCTGGCAGAGGAGATGCTGGCTGCAGCACTGCACATCCTCCGGGCCTCAGTGGAGTTGTGTTTGGGGAATTGGAGAGGCTGAAATCCTCTGTGTTGGTTCCGAATCCAGCATGTGATAATCTGTAGGCTCCTGTGGGAGAAATCAAGAGGATTGCAAACTCCCAGAAGATGGTTTGAATGCTGTGTGTACTTGGATGAGGAATACCACCTAGGAAAGGAGTATTCCTCCTTCTTTAGAAGGAGCTAAAGATCAGCTGAGACGCTTTGCTCTGGCATTATTACACAGTAGCGTAAAACTCAGTCATAAGATTTTTATTTTTGAATAGTTAGCAGATTAGGGAGTAGTGATAGAAGTGATTAGAGCCACGATTAACTGTGGTGCTTTTGATTTTGTGGCTGAACCAAAGATGTGGGTTGGTTTGAACTCAAAGATGAAAATCTTTTGCTAACATGAAAAATTAAGATTTTGGGTAATCTTAAACCCAAGTATTTTGGATTGTCTGAACTCCTTTAGGTTAAAGAGTGATTGAAAACAGTTCTCTAGTTGTAGAGAAATAGGAATCTTAAGGGATGTTCATTGAATTAAAATTTATTTCAGTCCTCCTGAATCCACATTTTGTTGAACATAAATAACATGGGACGGATTCACCTGCAGAGGGAAAGGGAGTTGCTCATTAACACAGCTTCTCATTAACACTCGTAGTCTCTCCTGTATGACGGGAGTGTAATCACAACTGTTCACGTCCCTTATTCAGAGCATCCCCGTGCTCTTGAAATAGTTCTCCAGACCAAAAAACTTCCCGCCATCTGTAACCGATGAAACTGGAAGTCAGTCACAGTGAGAAATAGAGCTGAGTTTTTTTCCAAAGAGCAGTGTGCATGTGGAAGGCAAGAGAAAATGATTCCCTAATGAAAAAGCAGTAAAAGAGCTAAACAAAGGTCAAACTGTGTAGACCAGATGCAGAGGCTGAACCTATTTGCAGTACATAGAGAGTGCAGTATAAAACTGCAGTATAAAAAGGTGGCCAACCCAGGGAATATTAGCATGCATAGATAACACACATATATGCAGATAATATATGCAATGATACATTCTGAAAGCCTGTCATCAGAACAAATTGCAAAGCACAGAATGCATGCAGGAGTTCAAAAGGACATAGCTGGAGAGCATAATACCAAGATCACCACAGAAACAGGGATCCTGGGGGTCACTTTGTTTGAAGCAACCCTTTAAAGCTCTACAATGCATTGGCAAGCAAATTCACAGAAAGTGAATTTCCAGGTAGGTGCTGGAGCTGGGTGCAGGGAAATGTCAGGCAAACGAATGGCACAAAGGATTGGTGCCAGCCTTATAAAAGTGAAGAAATAAGCCCCCTCAGGTTCACCTGCTGGGCACAAGATCAGCCCATGTGGCAGAGCCTGTGTTGGCATGTCTGTAGTTCAGTACCACGCGGTAGTGCCTTGCTATGGAATAGAAAGTCTCATAAGCCTGTTTGGAAACGGTCTGCAAATGCAGTTGTACAAATGTATGTGCTGAGCAGCGTTCTTAAAGAATACAAGAAGCATTTCAAAGAAGACTGTATTAAAGAAGTTTCTGGTACAGGTCTGGTACAGTAGTGTATATAACCCATGCTGTGTCCCCTTGGCCGTGAGACATGAAACAAAAGGTGAAAGTGTTAAGAATTCTTGATTCAGTGTGGTTATCGACCAAGTTATTAGCATATGATTCTGGTTTAAAGAAGTAAATGCTATTTGAATTGCTGTCTGTATACAAAAAGTCTAATTGAGCCTACCTTGAGAACTCTTTACCCCAGTGTGGTTACATGAGGAAGGTACAGAGATGAGAAGACTTCCAAAAGAGGAAATCACGTCTAGACTTCAAAATGCCAGTTCTCAGTTTTGTTTTAGGTGGTGATATCCTGTCTGGTGTCTTTGAGCCTGCATGGAGGAGAAATAATTGACTGAGAGGAAACAGTAACATAAGGAGATGCCACTTGTCATTTCAGAGTAAAAGTTCCAAACTTTCATACTGAAAATTGTCACCAGCCCTCAAACTTTGTCACAGACTAGAAAGGAGCATATCCTTTATTGTCTGATAGTGTATCAAAGAATACCACTGGCCAGCAGTGATGCAAAGTGTTCTTGTGAAGGCAGTCTGCAAGGTCTTGGCTAACTTGTATTCTGTAGCCAGTGTGCCTTCTTCATACCTTTTATGTTAAAGGTTAAATATTTTGGCTTCTTTCATGTCTTAGCAATCTTGGGGGTTGGGATGGATGTGCTGATTCCAAGTTGACTTGATAAATGTATACATAGAACATTGGACCTAAGGAGTTAAATTCACTATTTTAGGTAGTTCAAATTAAGTTCCCCCATAAGTTTTGCATATTTTGTGTGTGTACTGTGTCACTGATGTTGAGGGGGGGATCTCAAACTCAGTAGTTCCCTAAATGAGGAGGAAAACAATTATTTATGTTGTTTGTGGTTAACCTACAGAGTAGTATTAATGGCCTGTAAAACCTCTTCAGGTAATTGCTTCAATAGAAACTTCTGGGAAACTGTTTAAACTTGAAGCTCCATAAGAAGATAGGATAAGAGGGAGTTAAAATCATGAGGAGAGTGAGTTGGTGTGCATATGAAGATCCTCTTGTGATGCGTTTGTGGGGAGTAAGAAGGCAGAGGAGTGTGTATTTAGGTGCTGAGGGGAAGAAGCCATCAAGTGGAACCAAAAATCTTCAGTGTAGTTGCTTCTTTCACTCAGATGACAGCGGCAGTCCATGCTTGGAGGCAAATACTGGAAACTTCACTTGAGGGGCAAACAATTGCATTTTTATTCCTCAAATTCAAATACGCTGGGGTGGTTTTGCAGGCAGAAATGATAACGTAACACTTAAAACTTCAAACGGATCCTTACAGCCACTGAGATAATTATATCTGTAATGTATAAAAGTTGTGCTTGAAAACAGGACTTGCATCTTCTGTCCCTTCCCATCTGCACACATTCACTCACAAATAGGCTTCCCCTTTGCAAGGAATAAGTGGATAAATGTTATGAAAAAGTCAGACTTTGCTGCATTATTTTTTTCCTCTGGACTGTTAGTATCTTTTAGCATATTCTCATATAACAAATCTTAATTAAGTGATTTTACTTAACCCTGACCTTGGGGGTTTCCTAGTCTTGGAAGAGAAAGGGAATGCAGTTACTCTGAAAACTTGAATAGTCCTAGTAAAACGTAGCTATTTCTTCTACGCTGTCAAGCATTCAAACTTTCACCTAAGTCTTTATAAACTGCTTTTTAAACTGTTTAACTGTGTAAGCTTCTTTGTAGGGGTTTCAGGGGTATTCCAAGCTTTCTTTTACTCCATCATATTTTCATGATGATTTCATCTATGCTGTGATAGTTCTTGCAAGAAAGCTGTCAGTGTTTCCCTTTCCCTCCTTTGCAGTTTCTCAGAGAAGATGGAATGTGGCATTTTTTGTAGGTTTTACTTCTTTTTGCAGTAAAAAATAAAAGCAAGTTGCTTTCTCCCCCCCCATTTGTGCGTGCCCACAACTAGACACACAGGCTCTCCCACATGTGCACACGCATGCAGACACACACAAGGAGTTTGTTCTTGCTTGTGCACAGCCAAAAGAGGCTGGCTAGGGCTGTCTTCAGCTCAGTGGAAATTGGCACCATCCCATCTGCAGTAAACAACAGCCTGACGTCAGCTTACGCAGCAGTGATAGCAGTATAACTGGAGAGGTTTTTGAACTGGCCAAGCTGTTGAAAGGCTATCGCTGGGTTTGATAATCTCTGGCTGCACTTGAGAGGAATTGGTGCAGAGGTGGGGGAGAGGAATGGTGGTTAATGACAGAAATAATAGAGCAATTCCTGATAACTTCACATGGGGTGGAGAGGTGAGTTTTAAGTCTTGCACCAAGGGGTCTTTTGATCCCCACCTCGTTGGCTGCAGTTGTTCTCTCCACTGTTATTCCAGGTTCTGAAATCTTGGCTGCTCTGTAGAATTCACATTTGTTCCATGTTGGAAGTCGGAGAACAATTAAAGTGCCATATAACAGTCAATCAAGCAGATGATGAAATTTGACTTTGCTATTGTGTTGAATTAAGCACTTTCATTATGATTTTAATTCCTGATGTTTGCTTTATTCAGTTGTAGATACAGCTCAAAGAACTGAGTCTGGCGATGCTGAGATTTTTACTAGTTTCTGTATATTCAGTTTCTGTCACTAGAATATGAGCATATAAATCGTAGAGGCCCTAAACTGTGACCACAACACCCAGAAAAGGTTTACTTGAATGATATTTGGTTCTTCATCATTATCAAATTAGGCTAGAATGAAAGTACCATTTTGTGGTGCTGGTTCCAGATAAGGCCTCTAGCAAAGTAGCTGTTTGCCTGCAATGCTACAAACGCCTTGACTGCAAAGTTAGCGAAGCCTCTGCTGCATTTCTGAAACAGAGCCACTGTGACTTAAATTTAATAACAGATGGTTCTCCTCATAACCCCACAGTTGAAAGAGACTTTTCTATTGTTCAGTATTACCGCTGAAAACACATTTCCATTATGAACTTACAGTGCTCTTATGCCAAAACCAACAGTTAAAAATGAATGGTTTGCTCTGGTAACAGGACAAAACAAACACGAAGATCATTGTGTTGTGTGACAGAAAATCAGAATGTTAAAATTAAAGGTTGATAAAGCTACCAGAATAACTATTTGATGGGCTATTCTTGAACCAATGACACTTCCAAGCAAGTATTTCAAGGATATAAAGAACAGTGCATGGACTTCTGCTTTGTTTCTTGTACTGCTGCAAAGATAGCAAAAAGCTCATATTCCATTTAGGTCCCGTCACGAGGGATTGACACAGTTTTGTGAAATCCTGGAAGGGAATGTGAATAACTGCTAATATTAAACGTTTTTATAATTTTTACATCTGCTTTTGGGGTATATTCAGACTGGGTTAATCATAAAAACTGCCTTAGTAGGGAGGGACAAGCATGGGAGAGGGAAAGCAAAACTGGAGTTTGTCTAAGATTGTGTCTGTCCTGTTAGTAGCTTTGGAGCCTTTTGACCATATCTGATGCAGATGCACAAGTCTCAAAGATACACATCCCACAGAAAGTGGTCAAGAAAGCGAGGATCTGTCTGAGCCCAGTGAATTCCTGGAGAGCAAAAGCAGGTGTGAGCTGTGCATCTCGTCAAGAGAGCGATCCAACTGGGATTGCTGTGTGAGGAGAAGGGAAGGGTGAACAGCAGCTCTTTCAGAACCAGGAATGTCCAGACTCTGTGAGTCTGAATGTCCTTGGAGACTTCCTGCTCCCCACAGGGGCTGCATGTGGCAGGGTCTGATGGCTCTGGATTTATGAGAAAAGCCCAGGACTGTTTTAGAAGCCAAGCCATTGGCAAGCTTGTGCTTGAGAGCCTGCAGCAGCACGAGAGTTGACAGCTCAGGTAAGGAGCTTGTTCAGGAGGAGCTGGCTGGAGTAAAACCTCCTCAGATCTCAGGCTGAACAGGCAGGCAGGCCATGGGTGAGCTGATGACTGGCTGTGGGCAGAGCCAGGGCTGTGCTGCAGCACATGAGACTTGTGAAGTGGGTGGTGAGGCCCTGGAGCTGCATCAGTGTGGCAAGGTGACCTTTCCCATCTGCAGACTTGTTACACTTCAAGGCCCGTGGGCGATTCCAGCATCACGACTTTGGCCCCATGCGAATGTGAATTTGCCAGAGAGTAAGAGAAAGGCAAGCCTCTTCAGCTGCGGATGTGACAGTGTTAACCTGCGGACAAAGTTTGGAGCCGGCAGCCTTAGGTCTGTTTATCATCTCTTTCATTGTCCATGCCTTCCCTTCCAGCCTGCCTCCCTTTTCTGGGGTCTGGCTTGTGCCTGGGGAGGGTGGAATTGTGACTTGTAAGACTGCAGAAGTCCATACAGCAGACCTAGCTGAGCAGGCATCTCATCCTAGGTCACTTCACCAGCGCCGTGCGTCACACAGGGCTTGTCACAACCCTCAGCAGAACTTCCCCGTCCAGAAACCGTACCAGCAACTGCAAACACAGTTAATCTCTCAGCTGCAGCCCTGCTGAAGATCTGTTATGCCATGAATGGGAGGAGACATACAGTAAGGGAAAGTTCTTTCGTGTTCCTTTTTTTTTTTCCCCTTCCTTTACTGTCTCTCGTCCAACCAGCCTGCTACTGCTTTAAGTAGGAGATGAGCTGGTGGGAAAGGCCTGTGCACTGTGCCTCTGCCTCCAACTGGATAACATTTGCATTTGCTGCCAGTGGTAGGAGTAAGCCAGAGCTGCTCACATGAGGCTTGACCTAAACCACAAGTCAGAGACATGTTGTGGCATGTTTCCTCTTGCTGGGAGCCTACAGAATGGTCTCTTGGATAGCCAGCCCTGCTCGGCTCTCTTCTTCATGCAACAGAGTTTACTGGATGGTTGTTGAGGTCATGGTTCACTTTGCATTGAGTGAAGCATTAAGTTTAGCTTTAATGTGGCCAGGGATCCAACAATATGGGATTTTAACCACTTGTAAAAAAAACCTGGATGTTGCTTTTAGTTTTATGGAGATAGTCCTAAAAAGGCTCCTAAATAGGCTGCTCTGCTATCAAGGTGTAATTTTGGTATGATTTTGTCATGCATCCTAGAAGGAATTAACCCTTCCTCAAAGATTCAGAAAAATCTTGTGGTCAGCCCCTTCAAAGTCATGTTGCAAGGCCTCTGAAGAAGTGATGCTGAGTACTTAGTTTTGTCCTTAGGTGATTTTTTGATCCCTGTAGGTTGGTATTTTCAAGATTTCTGTGTAATGTAAGGGCTAAAAACCAAAAGAAAAAGGGTAAAGCTGAAGTTATTTAATCACTTCTCAAGTTGTTGCAACACTGCATGCTCCTGCCTTTGCCCCTTCTGCTTCCATAATGGTTACAACTTTTCTGAGGGGTAAAGAATGACCTTTCCTCATACATGAGCACAACGTGAGATGGGAGCAAACTGCACAAACAAGCAAGACTGAGGGAGGAAGGATTCATACCAGCATTTACCTCTGGAGCTTTGCTGCTTCGTAAGGCAAGAGCTGCTCTCTGACTTGTTCTGTTCTGCTAAAGCATGCACATCAGCGAGGTGAATAAGGCGGAGGACAGTTCTCAGTAGATGATGAGGATTTGGGGTTTTCTTGTTTGTTTTATGACACTCCTAGGAAGTGATGGAGCAGGAGAACTCTGCAACTCACATCGGCTCTACCTAAACTCAAGAACCCAAGAACAAGTTGCAGGCTCGGTTTCATACCTTAGCCAGGTCCTCACAACTTACTGGCATAAAGTCTGGATTTCCAGCTGAAGGAGATCAGCAAGAGCTCAAAGGAATGGGAACCACCATGCTCCTGTTGTGTAGCTTAGAGATAGCCACTATGGCCTGCTCCTTCCTTTTATTTTTCTTTTCGATTATTGCTCATGTCTCACTGAACCAGAGACCAGTCCCACCCAGAGGGATCCCAAAGCTCCTCACCACCTTTTTCTCAGACTGAAAACATTCTTCTCGTTTGGCCCTTTAAGCCAAACACAAGCACAAAACACCTTACCTGACTTCTTCTCATTGGCAATGCCAAGAAAGCCCAACAGGGAGGAAGAAATCAAGAAAACCAGAGCAGAAGGGTGGTGAGGAGCAGGGGGAATTGGACTTTAGTGGATCAGCACAGAGCAAACCAGGTATCTGTTTGCTGTTTGGACACTCAGGTAAAGTGCAGAGCTCAGCTGCATGGTACTGCTGCTGCCTGTTGAGGCCCCCCAGTTTTGCCTGTGTATTTTTTTCACCCTGAGTAAACCAATATGGTTAAAAATCCCAAACAAACCAACAAAAACAAAACCCAGCCAAAACCAGAAAAAGATCTGCAGCTGAAATGCCTGTTTCTACCACTAAAACCTTTATTTTCTCATTCCTACAATAATGTGCAGAATGAAAGTGGCTGAAAACCTTTAATTGTAACACTTGATTTTATTTTCTCTTCGGTAGCAATAATGGCCAAGCAACGGCACACGGACAAAGACTGTGAGTAGCAGTCCTGAGGGGTGCCATCCTGCTCCCTCCTCCCCAGCCCCATCTCCCAGTTCTTGGTGAAGAAAACAAGTAGTTGCCTCTTGAAGATTCCCCTTGTCCTTTCTGTCTGCGACAGGCCTAAGTGTTCCTAACATCTGCTGGCCCAAGCCCGCTTCCTCCTGCGGCGCTGCTCTCTGGCAGGGTGCCGTGGAGGAGCCGGGAGCCGTGGGTGCCCGGTGCCAAGCACGCAGTGTGCCTTCACCAGCCACGGCCTTCAGTGGAGCTGCCTCTGTGACAGCAGCAGCACAGGCTCGGCACAACCGGCAGGACTCTTTCTTATCTCATGGTAGTTTCTTAGGCCCCAGCTCTCACAAACAACGTGGGTTTTGGTTTTTTTTTCATTCCGAATAATGAATGTTATTTTAAGCAAAATAGCCGAAAGGGGATAAACAGAGCAACGTGTAAACCTGAAAACATCTTCTGCTAGCTTTGACTTAGAAAGTTACTGTAAGTGGCAGATATCAGAGAGGACTTTCCTTTGGCAACCCATTCTTTAACTTGTTTCTGCCTTTGAACAATGCTTTGTGAGTCATTAGTTTGGTTTTTATTCCTTTGCTCTGACAGGTTTCCTTGATGGTGGCAGTACTTTCCAGAGCAGCTCAGAGGAAAGGTCTATCTGTATATATTTTAACAGGGGCATGGTGTCTGTAAAGTCACAAGAAGATGAGCAGACTAAGGAAAGATGCAGACCCTGCTTTATTTAGTTTGTAGTTGTTTGTTCCAGAGGTGACTAGGTCTCACTTTGGATGGAAGGGGCAAAAAGTGGTTTGGTTTGCCTTGGTTTTTTAAAGCAAGACATAGGTTTCTCTGCTGCCTCTTAAGACTGGCTGGCTGCTTACTTTAACTCTTTCATCAGATTAAAACAAATTTAATACATAAAGGAGTACGTGGAGATTTGGTCTATTTAATGTCATATGTGAAATCCATGGGGGAAAAAAGCGATGTGCATCCAAGAGTAAAATTTATCTCAAGACTTGTCAACTCTTAAGTAGTGATCTCACTGCTTGCTCTTTGGTTGTACAGTGCTCCTTGATACATAGAGGAAAAATAGGCAGTAATGTGATGCTGTCCTTCAGATTCACTTTTTTTGGGGGGGGATGGAGGAGTTCCTAAGGTTATTTTACATGCAGTTTCCTGATGTGAGAAGTTTTATTAATGACTCTTATAATGATTTATGTGGAGGTTTTCCTCAAACAATGTCAAGAGGCAGCCTGAAGTTGTATTATCCTGTACTTCACTCAAATGAGTCGTGTACAATAATCCAGTTGTTTCTTCCTTCAGTGATGAGCCTGGACTCTGCAGGCAACGGCAGCAGAGAAGGATTCTAGTGGTTTGCTTTTGCTTTCTCTTCCTGTCCCCTCCATTTTCATATATGTGTCTTAGAAGGCTGAGTTTCTGATGGGCTACTTACTGCAAGATCAGTGGAAAGTGAAATTGTGTTTTGGGGCTTCTTTTGTTAGTTCTTTTGGGTTTTATATAGTGTTTTATCAAAGGCACTGGTGTGAATATTAAAAAAAAGCTAGTGGACTGAGAAATTAAAGATGTCAATTGGTAAAAATAAAAATCTGAACTTTATCTATAAGGAGTATTAATGAGAGAAAAGGTGAGTGCCCAGCCCTTCCCCACAAAGAATGCCAGGGATAGTCACTTTGCATTGTTTAGGAACAACTCTGAAATATCTCTAAGTATATTAAAGTGAAAAGATTAGAAATCAAGCTGAGAATGTAGTTTCTTGTCAACTGCTTCCTCCACATGGTTTAATACTGTGTCCCAGAGGAAGTCCCATTGCTGAAGCTTCATGACTACGAAATCACCTTGACTCTGAAGGGTAGGTCCTTGAGAGTTCTGGGGGTTTTCTTCATCTGACTCTTGCAGCTTCTTTTCATTGCAGTGATCACAAAGTCCTTTGCAAAACACATCCCTCAGTTTATATCTTCTCCACTCAGGTCAAATTGCCGGGGGGGGGCGGGGAGGAATTACCCCATGTACTTGAGCTGTATAAACCCAGTCATGTTACTGACTGATACTAAAGATTCCCATGAACTTTTCCAAAGAGTTTTAGCGCTTGTCCACACATAAATGCTGAAGAAGAGTTTCTGTGCTTTTCAGACACCGTTTTCCCCATGTTGCATTAATAACGCTAACAAAAGTAACTCCACAGTGCGTATTTCTAATGGGCTTAATCACAGAAGAGAGCCCAATGCACTTTGCAAGCGGATACATACTTGAAGATGGGAACTCTTCTCTCTCCTTGGCATGGTGTGGAGCGCAGCAGCTGTTTGACAGCATGGCAGAAGGTGAGGTACTGGGACAAGAAGCAGGAGAACTGTGTCCTATAGAAACTGGGAAGATTTTAAGGTATCCCAGAGTAGAAGCTGACTGGGACATGAAAGTTTAACAGTTGGCTGACTGAGAAAGTTTTATTTCTCTGCAAAGTGTGGGCTCTTGGTTTGATGGGGAGTTTTGTTTTATTTTTTTCCATGAGGTATGAAAACCTATGCTTTGGTTCAGCTTTACTCCAGGTTTGGTTATAGGGCAGTTAGTGAGCATGGGGTATGCGAGGCGATGCACAGGGTGCTCTGCCTTATTCCCTCCTATATGCATAGTGTGGTATCTGCTTTGAGAGTGGAGTTATCTGTGTTGCAAAAGGGCATCTGACATCTCCGATATCTACACAGAGAGTTGTTAGGCTGTAAGATACTGTGCTGCAGATAGGCAGCCAGGTGACTGTATGGCAGCTTCCCTGGGGGTAGGCACTCCATGAGAGAAGAGCAGTGCTGCTACATCACTACCGCTTCTAGTATCTGCAGCACTTGGATCTCTCCCTGGGGGCCTCTCCTTTGCGTATTAACCCAACCTGACCCTGCTTGCCTTGCAGGAACTGCCTAGATCACAGCTAAAGGTGGTATGGCTCTAGGCATGAAAGTGTGAGGCCTGACACTGATTGTATCAATGAGCAGGAAGCCTTGCGCTGCTCTATGTGTTCTTAATGAATGCTGAAGCCAAAGCATTTCTCTTTTCATCTATTATCAGTAGATCATATTTAACAGATGCTTGAGGAGTACAGGATGAGAAAAGACCAAAATCCCTTAATTAAACCATTTCCAAAGCATGTTTCTTATTCTGGATGGGCATAAGCATGGGCAGAATACCCTCATGGTTTTCTTACACGGACCACTCAGCCTTAAATTGAAGTGACCTCATTCTGGAGGGATGCAGGGAGCTGAAGCTCAGAATGTTTTCTTTCGATGGTCACTGATGATTTTTATGCTGCTTGCAAGAGTTCTGGTAGGTGATGTACCAGAAAGTTTGCAGGGACAAAAACTGCCTATGAATTAATGAAAGAGAAGCTCTGTATGTTCCAAGGAGATTATTTCTTTAGGTTCTGGTTATTTCAGCTTGGGCTTCAGTGTGTAGAGTCAGTCTTTTCCTTGGAGCTCCCACTCTTGGATGGGGAGTTCACATTTTGGCTGGCTTTCAGTTGATTTCATTTTGCACAGCTGGTCAAATTTTATCCTTAGCTATGGTCAGGCAGTGCTCATGAGTTTAGTAGGGCTGGTTTCGGGGTATAAAACTCAAGGTATAATGTGGTCCTTTATGTTTAGGTATACGTGAGCACTGGAATATTTTTAGTGATGTGTTCCTGTTCGAAGTGCTTTTCTTAAAGGACTGGTTTTGTTTGGTTGCATATACCAAACCCACTTTCTCTTCTGTTCTCCTTCTCTTTCTGTTCCAGAAACTGACTGGTCAAAGATCTGTTTGACTTCACGTTTTCTTTTTCATGAATTTTCCATTGCCTTAACCCTTCCTGGGGTGAACTGAGCAAATTTCAGCAGTGATCTAAATGAGCCTGGGACAGAAGTTAGGCATAAATGTCACAAAACTCACTATCTGTGCATGGTTTCAAAACCGAACCAAGCAAAACTGAGAAGCTTTGTTTTCAGATCTAAAGACAACCGAAACTGCAAAACCAGGCAAAAAGAAAGTCTGGTACTTCTAATGCTGCTAGAAGTTAGTGCAGCTTTTGAAGCCACCAGCCATTAAAACATGCTAATTACTCCAAGGACATGGTAATGGTTGTGGAAATCAGCTGAACAGTTGCTGTAAAACTCAGGCCCTGGAAAACAGCTGCTACTGACTGTAATGGAGTTAGTGTAACTGACTGGGTTTAGACTCGCTGCGTAAAGGGGGTAGAAGATACTTTCCTTCACATAACTGGAGATATGGTGACTGTAAGAGCTGCCCAGAGGCAGAGACTTGGGGTAATTAAGCAGGAGCACAGACACCTGAAGAGGGAGAGAATTACCAATAACTAGACATACGAAATTAAACCAGACTGGTGATTCTAGTTTAGGTAGTGACCCTACTGGTTTCACACAGCAGAGACAGTGTACACAGGGAGTGTTAGGTTATAGTGCCAGTAACAGCCTTCCAAGTACCACTCAGACAGCCACAATGGATTGATTTTGTGCCTCTAATTTTGACTTCTTTTGATCAGTGGGAAAAACAGATTCCTCTAGGCCAAGGGGCTAAACCCCAGTATCTTGCAGTTGCAAGTAACCTGGTCCTCTCCAGACTGCTTTGCGAGTTGTTGTATCATGTGTGACTCATGGCCTAATTAAACAGTCTCAAAAAGAAGACAATCTTGGTGTTAGCTGTGTCTTTACTAAGAATATCCAAGTAGTTTCTGTCTCTTGGAAAGTCAGATATGTGGTGTTAAATCATCTGCCTCCATGACATCAGGCTGCCAAACCTTAAGTGGTATCTGTCATGAATGTGCAGGCCCGTGAGAGTGCTGGATGGCTGCCTAGGATGGCTGGTTTGGAAGGGGAAATTTCTAGGGCTTATCAAAAAGTACCCACACCTAAGTGTTAATTGGGCCCTCACTTCTTAGGTGTGCGTGTCTGTGTATGAGAAAAAACAGCTTTGGAAAGCTAAACTTCTCATTCTCTGTGAGTATAATGGAGGAAGGAAGCAGCAGAATGTATTTTGTTTAGCAGAATAAGGTGAGGAGGCTCAACTCTGTGTTTTCAGTGGATAACTACTTGGTAATGAAATGAAGTAATGAAAACATTAAATTTTGGGGGGTACTGCGCACGTGAAACATAACAATAGGATGCTGCAAGGGATGCATAATCTTAGTGCCCTTTTTTCTTTAATATGGTCCCTGGTGAAAAACCAGACCTACTGTAGGTAAAATTTCCATCTGTGATTCCCTTGCTTCTAACCTGGTCGAGCTCTTAGATCTGCTCGCTCATAGCTTTGAGTCTGCTTGCAACGCAGAGCTCTGTCTTACACTTCAGTTGGTGCCCACCCACGTATCTGTGCAGGCTGAGGTGCTCTTAAATGAAACACCTAATTTTTATTGTTTGGTACCTAATGTTTTATGACTACAAACTGTTGGAAGAATATTGATGACTTCAGAGACCTTCATCTCTTTGATTTATCCTCGTTTTGAATGTGTTTGCTTTAACTCTTACCTGTTATATGTACTTCCATCTTATCCCTGTTGCTCCAAATTTGTCCTGATGATGCTACACTAATACTTTTTTTGGCTTCCAAAGCTGGCCTGTGTTGCTTTTTCATTTGGGTTTACTGGTTTCTTTAGAGGGGAAAATCTTCTGGTTAATACTTAACCTACCAGTAGTGTAGGTGCTTTGCAGAATATTGATTTTTCTTTTTAAATCCTCCCAAAACAGATGTCTTCCAGAAGACTGGAATACAGGAGAGGAGAACAGGGGGTGTGCAGAACTGTGAGGGCGACTCAGGAAACATTCCCTTTGCTGCATTGCATTTGCTATTCCCCTTCCCAGTAAACCCTCCTGATGATTATATTACTTTTTCCCATCCCTCTGACGTATCTGTTTAGCTTCTAAGATGTGTGGCACAGAATTTTGTGTCCGGGCACGGATGTGTGCAGAGCAGGACCCCAGTGAATCTCCCAGCGCAGGGAGAGGACAGCTGTGATTATATTCCCATTGAGTACAGCTCCTGTATTTGAGGTTGCTTGTCTCTAGGTAACTCCTCAGTGCAGGAACAAGAAAGCCACACTCCTCTGCAAGTTGCCGCAGAACATATAACCTCCCAGGAGTATCCCACCACATCCTGTCCTCTCCTTCCCTGAGGCTCTGTGATCACTTCAGCCCATATCACAGATGCCATCTGAGAAGGTGCAGTCCTGGTTATCCAGGAGTCCAGCCTCTTAACCAGACCCACTGGGGTGACTTTGCTGTCACTCCTTTCCTGGTGAGGTTTAGGGGCTTTGCTGGCCTGCCTGCAGGTGTTAAAAGGCTTTCCTGCTTTGCTTCTGTCTCGGCTGATTTCCCCCTGTAGCACTGCAGCTGCATCTGGCTAAGAGTGGCATTGCCCAATATGTGTGTTGCTGTGAAGCCTCCTGCTTTTGCCATCCCTGGTAAAGCTACCTGTGTAACAGTAATCTGCTGTCTCTGACTTAGAGCTGCAGGATGCTTTCTTTTCCTCCTCCCTGCTGCATCCTTCTTACCTCTATTCAGTAACTAGAGAGTCGATGCTTCCTGTCGCTGGTGCTTTCCTCCCCTGTTCCCTAGCTATCAAGCGCACATCACATGATAGCAGGCCTCACCCAGACTGGAGCGACTGCCTGTCACAGCGTGTCATCAGCTGGCACCATTCCCAATTCTCCAGAGCTGGCAAGTGTCCTCTTTTCTTTGAGCTCTGATAACGGGAACAGATTAGCAGTGGGAGAAGCCCGAGCACTGCTTTATGGGGCTTTACTCCTTTATACCTCCGGTTTTCCACAAATCCTGCCAAGTGAGTTTCCTGATCGTGGGCTATGTCATTTGCTGTGCTCCCCTTCCCTGCCCCCACCCATTTCCTGACATCACTTCAAATCCTGCTGTAGCAGTGGTCCAGTTCTGCTGGAGCACTCCACCCAGGACTTCCGAAAGCAGTAAATCTTGCTGATCAGGGCACTTGTGCGGTGTACAGAGCTAGAAAAGCTGCAAAGCTTTGTTGAACTTAGGAAAGAGATCCTAATGAAATGGTGAGGAGGGTGGAATTCCTTCTTTTCCTTCTTTCTTTCTGGTTTCCATACTGTGTGGAGTTCATTTGGTGAGGCAGCTCTACCCGAAGTAGAAACAAACAGATAAAAATCTCAGTTTGTCTCTACTGCAATCTCCTGCAGCAGTTTTTAAAGGATCTGACATGAAGGAATAAATAAGATGCATTCTGTTTGCTTTAAGTGGTCCACCCATAGTGCCTTTCTAGGCTGCCATCATCGTCTTGTAAAACACCATAGGCACTGTTTAGTTCACTAGTGTCTGGCCTCAGAGCTAAGATTTGGTCATTCTAGGGCTGAAACAGCCCAATGGCAAGGTTTGCAGTGCTTGTGATTCTGGTAATCTCTTGGCAATCTTAATGCCATATACCACGCTAAAGGAGGCTTTTTATTCCTAAGGAAGCTTTGGAGCCTCCACTGGCATTTTGACCAGATACTTTTGTGCTGGAGGTCCCTCAGGTCCAGGATTTCCTTACTTCCCTGGCATTCAGGCTTGTCCCACGTGCCTCGTTATTCAAATCATAAAAGTAGACACAGGCTGGGTTTTGTTCTTTGCTTTTCAGTTAAGCATGGACACTGGGAGTAAAAGGACATGTCACATTTTGAGCATTGCTTTACCCAGTGTGAAGTCAGAAGTCTTTCCAGCTCCTGCCCACCCAGACCTTTCCCATAGTCTGCTCCCAGCCACGCAG
>JAVHNF010068559.1:34521-45376 GCA_034783455.1 Micropsitta finschii | reverse complement strand
ACCAATGCTGAAGTCAAAAAAAAAAAAAAAAAAAAAACCAACAAAAAAACCCCGAACAAAAAAAAAAAAAACACCAAAACAACAACAAAAAAAACCACACCAATAAGAAAAGGCCAACAAACTCCAACAATTATATATCACAATCTGGCTTTGAAAGAAGTCAAAAGTTAGCTTGTGTGGCTTTCTAATTAAATTTTTAAGATTATTTCCACCCCCGCAAAAGCATCATCAGAAAAAGATTGCCCTTCATTTTGTTTAAAACATGAGAAAATCTTAAATATTTCCTAGCAATAAAACATGTCAAGAACTGTCCCTGCTCACAATCCTATCTCAATAAAGAGAAGATGAAGATCAACAGAAATTAGCTGCATGAACTAACATACTTTACATTTTATTTTCAGTGTAGAAGCAAACACGCCTAGACAATTTCTTTCTGCAATACTGTGTTACTTAAGAGATAATGTCAATGAATTGTGTATTGTTAGAGGATAATGGTCTCCTGCTGCTATTAAATGCCATGGCACAGCTAAGCCATTTATTTGCAAAGCAAGAGAGATTAATCGTATGACAATATTCTACTACAAATGATATTTCTATTATACTGAATAAGATATGTTGATTACATCATTTGATTTGAAACTTGATATTGAGACAGAGCAACAATTGTTCAAATGTGTTGCTCTGAACTTTCAACATTTGAAATGAACCCCTACAGAACGCTGCAGCACTTGCAACCTTTAATCCAAGCATATAAACCTCACCTAAGTATTAAATAAGATCATATATATATTTTTATGGCCATTTTATAGATATAGAAACTAAGACTTCCCCTACCTTACAGTGGAGCTTAGCAGAATGATCAGAAGCAGAAATGGAGAAATATTTACCCTAAGGGAGAGGAATATTTTTCTACTTGGGTTTGCAACCACTCACTAGAACATAAAAACTTGGATGTGTTTTATACCGGCAGAAAAAAGGGTTGGTGTCCTTTCAACCTTCAGAATGAGGTATGCTATATGTCAAGAAAGAGGGCTTGGAGAGCATGTGGGCATCATATTTCAAAAATTTCAGGTATCTAAAGAAAGCAGACTGCTCTCTTCCATTGACTCATTGTTCATGCACCATTCCTGCACAGTAGTGGCCTCAAAGCAGTGATAACTCTGAGATTTGTTCGAAGTCTCAGAAGCATAACTCAGTCACTACTACAAAAATGTTTGTCTTCTGATTTCCTGCACCAAGACAAAAAAGCAACATCCTTAAAAGGCCCTGCAATCCCCATTCACCTGAAGGAAAAGCAGATGATTTAAGCAAGTCTCATGTATCCATAGACTGGTTGTATCTTCAGACAGGTTTTCCATTTTCTATAGGTAGGTGAAGATTTTGCGATGGCCTGTGGGCAGTCTAATGTAAAAGAAAGCAGAATTGGGATGGCAGGGCTTATTGTTTAGTGCCTTGTTGCCTTGTCCATAGCTCTTACTAAGACCATACAAAAAGAGTTAATAGAACTACTGTAGCCAAAGCACTGGCTCAGCAAACCACAGCCTCAGCAAACCACCATCTCAAATTGTACAAGAAGCAAGGAAGTTGCCTGACTCTTTGATAATAATGTTGAAGAAAAAAAAAAAAAATGCTTACACAATATTTGAAGAAAGTGCAAAGACTCTTCAAATTAAAATGGAAACCCAGCAGTGAGTCCAAAGCCTTAGGGGCTAAAATCCTCAGCAACAGCAGTAGTAACTTGCAAAAATGACTGCTCATGAAGAACTATCTCAGTGCTATTGGCTGCTTTATGGCACACAAGTGAGGGTTAACAGCATCTCTTCTGAGACACATGATGGCTTGTACACAGGTGACGAAGCTGTGGCCAAGAGACTTTTCAGAGTTTCCGGTATCAAGAGATGAAAGCTGAAGAATCTGAAACTTTCTGTACATTAGTTCATAGCTTGGTGTTTCAGTGATGAATAAACACCTCTGGATTTAAGTACCATCTGCTGATTGGCTTCCTTCCTTCACAGCTGATGAGCTGGTCTCCTAACACAAACTTGACAGAGTGGATAAGCATCACAACACAATGCAAACTCAACCATAATTAGTTTATGGAAACACATAACTGAAAAGCAATTTACTAATTGAACTGAGGATTCCCCTGTGGTCCAGATGAATATAGTAAAAGATTAAACTTGCCTATAATTCAGACAACAAGCACTTGAGAACAACAAAGGCGCAACAAAAGACCCATTTCACATTGAAGCTACTAAAAATATCTTGCAATTTTGGAGCTTGAAACACACACATATCCACAATGTTACATGTGTAACAATCACTGGAAGAAGAAACAAGACTCTTCTTATAATAATCATGTTTGTTTTAGCAACTGCTACAGGAGTTCTACACTAAAACCTTTATGAAAGCATTGATTTCTACCCCCTCTTGCCCCACCAATTTTTAATCTGGGAGGCCAGGCTAGGCCAAGGGTATTTTGACCCTCCTCCTCAATTTTTATGCAGTCTCCCTCATTTGATGGTCTAGTGATCATCCAGCAATTTGGGCAAGAAACCTCAGTCAAATTCCTTTGCCTTCTCCAAACTTCTATTGTAATTACGAACAAACTACCTAAGACATTTGGTAAATAAAGCTATATTTTCCTTCTGGGTGAAGTGTCCAAGTATATTAAAAGAAGACCTGAGCATGCCAAAATTTACTACAATTTGACAGAAATCCTACAGATTCTTATCTCAGCAGACACTAAGAAACTATTAATGCTCTGGAGGTAGACTCAAATTGCATGTGCTGCATGTTTGTGTTTATACATGTCTGAATAAAGGATTGTTATTTGCTTCCTCATACTCCCTGTGGCATAAGGTAATGTGGTAGCTAAAGTAAACAGCATGAAGCAGACTTAAAAATTGATCTTACAGTTCATTTTACATTTTCCTAAAGGTCCTTTCATTAGCAGCACCCAAAGAGTGAAAGCATAATTTACCTTATGTAAGGTAGAGTTAATTATCGCACATTAGAGCCTCAGTGACCAATCTATAAAACAGCCAGTAACATCTTTATTTAATTGCAAAACCATTGTCTAGCTACATTTTTGCTTTCCAAGTGCTATGTGCAATTTTTCTCAGTAATTTTTGCCTGCCTTCTAAAAAGCCGACCTGATTATCTACAGAAAAACACTGCATTACTAATGTCAGAATATAATAAATGCTAAGGAAGTGCAAAATTCTCTTTTCATTTTTGTGACATCCAAATGATCTCATAGAGAAGAATTTACCCTTCTGCATTAAATTTTGCAGATGGTGTGAGCAAGAAACTTTCAAGTTCTTCAGTCATTAGCAGTATTTATTCATAATGGATTAGGGTTATCTAACATCCTGGATGTTAGCTTCAGATTCTAAGAAAAACAAAGAAATCCCAAACAACCCCAAACCACAAAGCCCTTCAATAAGCATAATTTTCTGAAGACATCACACTTGCAGGGGAATAGTTGCATACCTATAGTAAATCCACAGTCTCATGACTAAATTAAAAAGAAGTGATAATTTGTGGACACAATAAAACCTTCTCCAAATACAATGCAAATGAGACTCCTAAAAAACCCTGTCTGACCAGCAACTTACATATATTGTTAATAATCTTCACATGCAAGACAACAATTAATAAAAAAGTTACATTTTGAGGATATCTGCTCTATTTAGTCCCTCAGTATTTAGCAGAAGCATGTTCTATATAACCATGTAACATGCTCATTTGAAGCCATAAAAATTATTCAAATGTTTGATTTGAAAACTTCTGACATAGCTTGTACAACAAAATCTGAAGAATAAGGCTCTTTTTTTATTCCACATTATGAGGTATGTGGCAGCAATAATCCCAACACAGCATTGTGCTTTTCATAATTAGAATTATATATAAAGAAATACATGCAGGCAACATTTTACCATAATTTGATTTGCTGTCTAAAAAGGTATGTTGCTTTAAGCAAGATAATAACATAGCTTCCTTTAATTAAGGGGTACCGTGATCCTACTGTAAACCCAAAACAGACTTGGTACAGTACAGAGGCATCCACGGCATAGATTTAACAGCACTGGTTTTTCAAACATGCCTACTATCCAGATAGGTTCTGTGACATTAATATTTTTGGCATTTGGATGTTAAAGGAATAAAACAGAAGGAATTAAACACACTAAGCAGTTGTATTATAGTCGAGTACAATAAAGATCTCTGTAAGAACAGGGAGGAAGAAAATTATCATAATGTTACTACTTGAATGACTGTAACTAGGGCAATCCTTACCAGAATTATTTTCTTACGCACATTTTTTCTGATGAGAAGAGATCATTGACATGAACAGAACTTGCTCATTTTTCCAAAAATGAAACACACCACCTTTTTATTTATTTTTCTGTCTCATGCATTTTAAAAAGTCCAAAGCACTTATGATGAGAATGACTTAAAACCTGTCATTGATGAAGAAATGTTTAAGTGATGTTACTGGTATATTACAGAAAGAAATCCCACAATATTAGTAGTATGTCATAGTCAATAAATGTACAGAGGCAGTATCAAGTGTTTACTTTTAAAACATGGTGGTATATGTTAATAAGGTATTATCATAATGCTCCATCCTTGGCGGTGTTCAAGGCTAGGCTGGATGAGGCCTTGGGTGGAATGGTTTAGTGTGAGGTGTCCCTGCCCTTGGCAGGGGGGTTGGAATGTGATGATCTTAAGGTGCTTTCCAACCCAGACCATTCTATGATTCTACCTGCTCCTCAATGTCTCAGTGACAAGATACCATCTCCTACAGAAAAAAAAAATAAACCAAACACTAAATAAAATTTAAGATACACTGAAATTATCTCTTTTCTAGTCCAAAGAGCTATGTAAGGGAGTTCACAGTCTAGGTCAATCAAATTTAGAGAGTTTAATTTCTTTGATATTCTTCTTCCCACCCCTTTTCTCTTTACCTCATCCATTCCTGGTCCGGTTTCTTCTGTTTTACTACTGTCATCCTCATCATCGTCTTCATCTTCATCCCCCCAGAGCCGCTCATCCAGTTTATTATCAGCTTCAGCATTACCAAGATTTCCCATCTGCTTATCCAGCTCCTCTTCATCTGAATTTTCATCATCTTCTGTGTACAATTCAAAATGTGTTTCAGTACAGAAGAGATAAAGCTAACTTTTTTGTTAACTTCAGAGACAAGCAGGCATACTTAGCAGCTCAATTTCATCACCCTACACAGTTAATCGAGAGGAGTGGAAAAAAGACACATATGCAGTAACACCCAGAAGAGCTGGGTCCTAATTATGTGATTCAGAGTGTTCTCTTGGATATAAGGGGACACATAGCATTCTTTTCCTCAGACTAATAAGTCCCAGGTGCAAAACTTGGATGATTTAAACCTCTATTTCTTACTCTCTCTGTGCTCCATTTTCAAAACGTTTTGGCATTAATGGGAGGGGGAAGATCATTCCACTTTATCTGTGTATTAGTTTGGGAATTTCCCTTCTTGTGCGGATGAACTTATTCTTGGCATTTTGTCAGAGATTTGGAATTAAATTAACATTACCACAGTTTATAAGCCACATTCGTTTAAGATGTTCAGGCTGTTACCCTTTAAAGTGAAGAACTGCTGCCTTTTGTGTGAGTAGCAACTCGAATAAATCTACCAAATGTTGCTATTTTTTTCCATTTTAGAAATGTAAAGTTAATTTTTTCTTATTGCTAAAAAGTTAGCAATAGCTAATTAGTCATGTTTTGAAATTAATAACAGCCATATTCTCAAGTATTCTGTGATCTTCAGCAGCTCCATAAAGTCAGTGATTAATTTTAAAATGCATCTATAGGTCAGCTCATAAGAGGAAGAAAGAATCAGCGCCCTTCATTTCAAAGCCATCACAGTGAAGACAGACAGTATTTGGCATTAATCTGTTGAATACTTTTAAGTTTCTTTATATAAAAGTAACAACCATTACTGGATTCTTCTATAACATTTCTTGCAAGTTTGTGAGAGTGGAAGAACCATACCTTTTTTCTCCTGCTCCCCATCATGCATTTTTCCTTCAAAGTCTTCTGACATTTCAATTGCATTGTCTTCTCCTTCAATGTCTGGTTTAGAATCTTGATCTTCTTTCTCCTTCTCTTCACCCTTTTGAAAACTGTCTTCTATCTGCGTTATTATTAAAGCCAAAAATTACAATGGATCTTGCCTATATATTAAAGCTTACTTATTTTTGTGGTACTTTAAGTTAATATGCAAGATAAAAGCCAACATGAATAGGAGACTGAAAGTAATTTCATGTGTCTTTTACCTGAAACATCTACAACGTGGACCTCAAAGGCTTTTTCAGTTTTACTTAAACAAGAACAATGCCACTTACCTGATCTTCATTTTCTATTTTGTCGCTCACATCCTTCTTGCCTTCCCCATCTCCAATACCACCGTCCTCGTAATCATGAAACTGTGTTGCTCCCTCTCCAGCTTCCTCTTCAAGTAATTCTTTTGGCAGACAAAACCCCTACAAAAGCAAACAGAAACTCAAAACTTTCTGTAGTAGTAAGTCCATCTTTTGGTTTAGTTTCTACTTAAGACTTTTATATATATTAAATATGTGCATACCATATATCCACTGGTATCTCTAATAACTTACCTTTTGGGCAAGCTCTGTAAAAATGCTAGTTAGAACAGAAAGCAATTTTCCAGTACTCCGGTGAGATGCCAGTGAAACAGTGAGGTAGAACAGGATAAGGTCTGAATACTTGCAGAGCATGGGCTTTAGACGCACCATCAGATAGCAGGACTGGTTGAAGAACTGCAGTTAAAACCAAAGAATAGCTGTCAAACATGATTATGTACATACTGAGATGCACCTCAGAGGGGGTGATGACAGACTGAAAACAGATGCTCAGAACAAAAATATCAATAGGTGAGTTTCAATACAATTTCTAGGGTTTCTGAAGCTTTTTTTTTTTTTTAGATTTTTACAAAAATAAAACATCCAAAACTTTCCCTTCTTCCTAAAGGAGCACCCAGCTTTTGCACAATGGAAGAGTACTTATATTTGGCCATAATTTCTTACGTGCTTGTAGTTCTAAGCTACTGGACAACAAGCAGTGATGTACCTTTAGCTACTAAAGTTCACAATTCCAAAGCTTGAGGCCCCATAGCCAAAAAAACTCTTGCGAACAGCAATTTTACCATATGTTTATCTGAAGTGTAATCTTCCCCATAAGATTTCAGATTCTCCAGGAGTTCTGAAACTGCCAAAATTGCTTTCTGCACATGCAAAGAATCCAGATCAGCAGAGAGATCTTCATCCAAAAGCTTAGTTATATGTCCTTCTTTAACCACGTCAAATGAGGCTGCATCCTCTTTGTTTGAAATACATTTAAAAAAAAGAATGGAAATCAAGTTAGACATCCTAAAAATGTTATAACAAACAAATCTAGAAATACCTATCTGTTTAAATAAACAACCTCTATTAAAACAGCAGCTCCCTTCTGTATTGGTACCTCTGCTAGACACAGTTTAAAGAATTTTTAGGTTTGCATAGTTAAAACTCTCCTTGTCTACCTTAAGTAAATGAACAAACTTACCGTTCTCCTCTTGAGATTTTTCTTCCCCTTTTCCGCCCTCCTGTTTTCTCTCCACCAAACACTGGATGGCATACAGAACAACACGGATAACATTTTCCACTTTTGCTGAGAAGTGCTCCACAAATTCTTCATCTGCCCATTGATTTCCTTCTGAACCATAACACAAGCAGTTTTAGATAGAAATACATCACATTACAGGTTATTATGTTTCTCTTTTGAAAAGAGCATGATGAGCAGTATGCGATTTTTACTACATAATTCTGTAAAATCTCCTTGCTAATCCTGACCTGCAACTATAGTGTAAGATCTGTCATCAACATCGACTAAGGGGGAGGGGAGAAATAAACTACTGCACAAATTAAGTATGGACTCAATTTTGCAAGTCTGAATTTAGTCACGGGTTTCTGGATATCTAGATGATTTCATCAGATGTTTCTGAATATATGAATGAACATGGTGCCATCCTCTACAAAAAACTAGCTAATGAATTCTTGTATCTTTATCTGAATTACAAAAGGAGCAGAGAAGAATTGTTCTTACCACTGCACTCTGACATGGAAGCAAGAACCTGTGTTCTCCAGGCTGTGAAGTCTGAAGATGTACTATTAACTTCTTCTTGTATATAGTTTAGGCTCTTGATTAGGGCCATCTGATTTGCAGTTTGCTTGTCTTCCCCAGTTGGAAGAAATAGAGCTTCTATGCTCTGTAGCTGGGCTGAGACTTCCAGCAAACAACTCACAGCTGATGTGCAAACTTCAAAATCCTTCCTGCAACAAGAAATCCCATAACACTGAAAGAAGGACAAATTGTTCAATGTAAGATTAAACCTTTTCCTGGGGCACAGATTGGGGAGGCAGCTGATCTCCATCTTGGATTTATTAAATATGAAGTCTAACAAGAAGTAGATATGCCACATACACTGTCCGAAGCGGGGACAAAATGGGAGGGTTATTATTAAATAGCCTACAGATTTTTAAAAAATTAAAATGTCTTGATTAAATCGACATTTGAAATGAAATGATTACCCCATCAGTTAAGGAGCAATGGGGATTACAACCCAAGAGATGAAAGATAAACTGAGAAGCTAAGATGGACCGATACTGACTTGGACTTGCCAGGGGAGTGGGAGAAGGCACGTACATTTGCTTCAAAAGCCAGGCATTGCATTTTGCAGGAGAAACAAACAGATACAAGCTTCAAGAGCACCTAAACACACTTTTAAGATATGCACAGGCAAAGACTTTCAAGGTGACTCCATCTTGTACGAACATAAAACATACAAACTCCATTTCACACACATAGACAACTCACCAGGAATAAAACAAGGTTTCACATGACTGTTGTCTTATTTTGTCCACTTCTGCTTTCATTGCCTTCACATTTGTCAGCATTGCAGTCAGTTGTGTAGCTACCTGTGTCCACAACTCATCCTTATTTCGCATCTTGCATCCAGGAGGCAGTTGCTCAGTTGTTACTGGAGACAAGTATTTTAGTTCTGAGGGAATTAGGTCAGGTATTCCCGTAAAAACATTTCCCATTTCAGGTCCTGAACTCTGAAGAATGTTTGTTTTGGCATCTGTCTTTTCACTGTCACTGCGCTTTGTTAACTCTTCTTTTGGGCAGCACTGTATAAACCAAGACAGCTCCTCAAGAACCAACACACACTGCATGGAAAGTTGCTGCAGCTTGTCAGTCCAGTGTTGAATACTGTCTTGAGGAGGAAATGCTACGTTATATTCTCTGTCAGCAGTCAACCTAGAATCTATTTCTTGTATACAACTCAGGAGGTTCCTAGTCAAGAAGAAAGAAAGAATAAAAGTTACAATCACTGAGTTTTATGTCACATTTCCCTTTTAACAGCTAGATCTTCAGACTAAATTCATAAAAGATCTAGCCAATATGGAATTATGGAATCAGTGGAAGTCAAACTTCTTTTTTTTTTTTCTAGAAAAGGCTTTGTTTAATAAATTTAACTCAGTATTGCTTATATTTGAGAACATACGTCCTGAAAACAGGGATTTCTGACCATCTTTTCAATCCATCCTTAAACTCCTGGCCTGACAGTCAAATATTGTTTGTTTTCCTCCATTAATAAAAGCAAATTAGATTCTGATACACCTTCATTCTCTGAAGTGCTGTGTAATAGTTAGCTCATAACAAATAATCTGATTTGCAGTGGAAGTCACAGCAATGCAGAGAAGTGTTTCGTTATTCCTGCGAATGTTAAGTTGGAGACTTCATGTTTTGGGCTTCTGGTTGGTTGGTCGTGGGGTTGTTTGTGTGTTTGGGGTTTTTTTTGTTTGTTTGTTTGTTTTTTGTTTTGTTGTTTTTCCAAGCAAAAAAAAATGCTTGGTTTTGTATCAGTAATCTTCAGTTTAGATGTCCTTCCCTGTACAAAGGAAATTGCTCCTGACCTAACTTCAGAAAGTTCCACGGATTACATTAGTGATGAACACAAGTAAGCAGAACAGTGGGGTTTGCAGTGAAACTGATGAGTCAAGCAATGGAGTGAAAAAAAACACGCTAAAAAAGATTTTCTATATTCTTTTCCTTTTACAGTTTTGACACAAGATCTAGCACCTCCCACCTCTTAAGAGTTTTTCATTGTAAGCCGTTGAGGTTTTGTTCATTTTGGCTAGAAGTGCCATCCAGATAATTCATTTGCCCGAGATCAAACCAACAACTTGAACATTATTACTTGAACAAAGCCAACTTGAAAAAATTAACAAGCCAATACCAAAAGAGAGAGATTTAACAAACTATAGGTTTAATGGTTTAACTGTAATTATGTCATGGTCTTCATGTGTGTCTAATCTGTTTTCCCAACTACTGGCTGCAATGACAGGATAAACAATATCTAACCACTCCACTGCCCCAAACCTTTTCTATCTATGGTTTAATGAGAGAAGAGAAATGGGAAAGTGGGGGGCAAGAATTTTATTTTCTTCTACTTTACTTTCCACCCTTCTTGAACTGAATTGCTTACTGTCAAACTCTTTCCCAATGTTTAAATGCTGGAAAATCCAAAATACCTCAGTAAGATCCACTGTTCTGTCAATGTAGTCAGAGATCGCCTCTGTCTGACAAGCACCTGCATGAGGTGTGCAGTGAACCCTTTGCATCGCTCAATGCTACCTAGTCCAATATCCTAAAGAAAACAAATGCAGAAGAAGTGGGAGGGAACAGTTAGATGAATAAGCAGACAACAACATTCTCTGCACCTCCATTTCATTGCACTGAGAAGGTAGATCGG
>JAVHNF010068559.1:14687-24992 GCA_034783455.1 Micropsitta finschii | reverse complement strand
TAGTCCTCCTGAGGCATATACATAGGGTTACTGTAGGCTGGACAGGCCTCATTCTGAGCCAGGGCAGCTGCTAACACTGCTACTAGGACAGCCGCACACACAGAAGACACACTGGAACACATAGTGAAGCATGTTCCATGATTAAGGCAATTATGCATTGGAATATGTCTCTGTATGGAGACAGAAGCTTACAGTATCTAAGAAAAAGCAGCAGGGAAGGACAGTTCTTACTTCAACTCCAATCTGCGCCACTGAATAATCAGTTGTGTGACCAAATCAAGGTGCTTCCGCAAGGACAAAGCTCGACTAGCATTTTCCTCCCAGTCCTGGAAAAAGAAAAAAAGAGTTCACCCTTACACGAAGTACACGAAGCCAGAAATCAGTCTTTGCATGGCAAGACTCATGCAGTATTCTGGATTACATTCCTACTCCTTAAATTTATGGCATGGATCAAGTTCACTTCCCCAAATCCTGCCAAGCAGACAGTTTTCAGTTGTTTTATTACGGTACCAATATGAACAGGAAGTATAAAAGGAAAAAATAGAAGTTTCCCTTAGCTCTCTTCTTACCTGTGCCTTTGCAAGAAGAATTTCCAAGCCATTCAGGAACTTTGAGAGAGGACTAGAGAGTGGAAAACTCTGGATTCTGTCCATCACAACTAACAGCTGCAGAATGAAAAACAAGTATTCAACCTATAGTAACTGATCTTTAACAGAAGCAGTCATGAAGTTCAGCTACTTTGTATTAGCACAACCCTCCCCTGCAGGAGATAAGAATATGTATATATATTTCTTTAATTTTAAACTGCTTCCTTGTTCTAGTATAAGCTCGTTAGTAGCTCAGTGAAGGCAAATGCACTTGGAAATTAGCACAAATGACCTAATGCAAAGAGTTTCAATCGATTCCGAGTTTCTGTATTAGTCTAAGAAATACAACCTGAGGGCCCCATAAATGGGACCCAAGAGATCTATTTTAAAGCACAATGAAAGAATCCTGGAAAAAAATATCCAGAAGCACTAACAGCAAAATACCTCAGGAATCTTTCAGGTATAGTAGACTGAAGGGTGCTTAATGCTGTAAGACTGGAGTAGGCAGTGAACATCACTTAACATTTCATAACTCGAATAGAACAGTTAATAATACCTAATGACTTCAAAATACCTGCATAAATAACACACACAACATTTAGGCCAAGTGTATACATACACATGTCTATACACATATTTACACACAAATGAAATTCTAAAATGTTCCACTTTTCCCCAAACACTTGCTGAGATCTTTCTACCTGCACAAGTACTGGATGCTCTGGCCATTCCTGAAGTAGCCTATTTACTTCTTTAGCAAAGCTATCAAGTACAGGCTGGCACTGTCGGACTTGCTGAATATTAGGATGCTGGTAGAAGTCATATGGACCATCTTGCTGCAGCACAAGATCTGAAGTTAGTTCCTCAAAAAAGGTATTTTGAAGAAGAGTGCTAGCTAGAAGTTGGCTTCCCAAAAGAGTATCTTTCATTTCAGCACCTAGGAAGCAAAAAAAGGGAAGACATTACATGTACTATCACTTGAACAGACGTGAGGGATTTTTTTCCTGTATCCCAAGCCTCAGCATGTTATGTATTACAAGGACATAACAGTATGCCAGACATAAGCAATGAAATGGGAGTATGGAACAAAGAGAAATACTTAAAGTTTACATTCTCTATTTTATCAAATTTTTGTATAAAAGTAAAATCAGCATCCTAAGGGTGGGCTCTGATCCTATCAGAAGACCACAGTTCCTCTGTGCATAAATTCACATCGATGAGAGTTACAACAGAATTAGTAGCAAGGCTCTGTGAAAAAGTCATACAACACATGCACAAAAAAAATCAAATCATATATATTGCACCTTAGGTATGAACATAAACATAAATTACTGAAGAAACAGCAGACACTATCTGCTTTTTCTTAAATGCACACATACATTTATTAGATTAGAACTGAAGCATAGCTCTGCTTTGAGAAGCTATGATCCTGATGTCTCAAACGTTACAATAACGATTTATACATCAAGTGTGCCAAAGTTCAAAGAACAAAAAAATTTAAAAAGAAAATAAAAATTAAAAAATCAACCCTTGGGGTTTTTTTACTTATAGAAGCTCCATAGAAACCAATTCTTTTATGAATTTCATTGCAAATTTTACTTCTGGGAAATTTCTGCAAGTACATCATCTTCCACAGGATTATGCAGATCCAAGTGATTAAAATGTCTGCAGTAGACTATTCAATTTATTCTTAAACTGTGCTTATCTTATATATTAACAAATGGAATTTAAAACAAAATCCATAAAAGAATAAAAATCAAAGCATTCCACTGAGACAATTCTGAACACTGGGCAAATTCTTTAGAAAAATGAAATCTGGTTTTATGCACTTTTCCCATAAAAGGGCCTGTTTCATGACATGCAATATGATTAATTTGAAACAATTCATTACAAAGCTAGACCTGCACATCTGAAATATTGCTAGCAATCTTACCAATTAAAGGATAGAATTGTGACACCAGGCATGCACCAGTCTGATAGCAGGAAATAAATGTACTGAAATAATGTCTGGCTTGATGAGAAGGCAGACTCTGTCGATACCACAGGGATCGAGCAAAGTTTAAGCACAACTTTTGATGAACCATCATTACTGTTTACATAGAACTCTTGGACAAAAGGGCTCTATCAACTTCCAGCTGGTCTTCCAAGGGATCTTCAGTTTCCATTTTTTCTTCGAGGCTTGGTTGAGCTGTGATATCTTCAAAGTCCTGCAAATTATGTGAGAATCAAAAGTCAATTATAATTTCCTCCTTTAACGTCTCCCCTCCCCATCAACACAATGACACACAACTTTCTCATGGCTTTCTGTACTGCATAACATTGCTTGGTGAAGACACACTTCAAAAGTTCGGTAACACAGGGCAGTTAATACTGAAAAAAACCTCAGTTTTATTTAATCAACTTTAAAGTTGATTAAATGCTTTAAGGAGATCAGCCCTCTCCATATGTAATAAACCCCCAAATGACCCTACTTGCTAAAATGAATAAAATTCCAGAATTTTACAACAAATAATTAATTATATTGTCATTCAGTTATGGAATTTGGGATCATTCAGGCAAACCACAGTACGGTTCAAGACTGGAAATCAATTTTCAAAACCTTCCTACAACCAGAAAGTATAGCAAACTAAAACCACAGTACTTGATACTGTTCTATCAAAATCTACCCCACATTTTCCTTTTGGCTGAAGGAAAACCTGTCTCATGTCTCATCTCATTTTACTTAAAGCATGTATTTTCAGGAGCTACTTCAGACATAATTCTGGGGTTTCTTTCCAGAGTGACAGTTGTTACCTTTTCATGAAAAGGAAATCTCCTCCTAAACTCTTTTTCTTCCTCCTCTTCCTCAGTCAATCCTTTCCCATGACTTTTACTTCTGTATCTGTACAAACTGTGTTCCATTGCTTCCCGCTCTTGGGCACGGCGTTCCTGTTCATCCCATTCATTTACAATTGCCTAAGGAAACAAAAGGCATCACGCTTTTATACAGAATCACCTCAGATTTCATAAAAGGGGCAGCACATACCTCGTTTGGTTCTTTCCTCCTCTACAACAGTGTAAACCAAAGCCATCTAACTTTAAGGAAGACCTGTGGCTTATCTTCTTAAATCAATGAGGAAAAGCCACAGAAAACAGAATGAAACAGAGTGCTTGGCCAAGTTCTAGTCTCCCTTCTTAATTATTTTGTAAAGCAACTGTCTACAAAGTCTGGTTTTGGTTTGTTTAGCTTTTTTGTGTGTGTGTTTTTGGGTTTTGTTGGGTTTTATTTTTATATAAACAAAATCTTTGGTAACCATTACAGGCTATGATGTTACCTGACACAGATGTCTAAAAAGCTGCAGAGACTTCTGGTCCATCTCTCCCCTGAACAGTACATGGCACTCAAGATACAGCAACGCACTGATGAGGAGCTGTTCCAGAGTTGGGCAGGGCTGCTCTACTCCCTCAGATTCTCCTTCAGAGTGCTTTAGAGAAAACTTTTTAAGTCCATGAAGTACCTCAACTGAATTCACTGAGCATAAAATTTCTGCACGAGCAATGTAACTGGGGAAGGCATGGCCAACAGAAGGAAATGCCAACAAAGAAGCGAGGAGGTTGGTGAGATCAACTGGACGCACAAATCTTTTGAGCACTGCACAGACTTCAGAAGCCACTAATCGCATGCCATGTTGCAACTGTAAGATGGCAGCTTGCAGTGGAATGATGGCATCAGGGAACATAGCATAGTCCTCTGCCAGGTGTTTTCTAAACTGATGGTGTGATTGTTGCCAAGATGCTTCCTCATTTAACAGGTTTTGTATTGCCTGGAGTGATTTTTGTCTTTCCCCATGGAGGAACTGCAGAAGGCGGGCTGTAAGATCTTGGACTGAAGAAACCCGTGCTATGCTGTTGATGTACTGGTGAGCCTCCTGGTATAAGCAATCATAGGGTGGTGCTGGAGGCCTGAAGGCCTTTTTTCTGGAAAGACTGTTTATTTGCTCCTTCAACCTTTGCATTCGTTCATGCAACAGCCTGTTAAGAAATAACATTGACCAGTTTAAACATACAAACTTATTTCATGTATGTTTATATATATCTAACATTAATAGATATATTAAAAGATGCATCAGAAATATTCTGCTAGTTTGTATGATATACAGACTGTATATACAGTTTGTATGTATACAGAGCGAGTTTTCAGAAAAACAGAACGTGACACCCGTACAGCATGCATATGCACTTCTCTTCCCCACCTGGGACTCCCTCCGCCACTTCAACGAACTTTCATTACTTTTTTGCTTGCTACCTGACAGCTCTGTGAGCATTAAGGAAAAAGTAGTATCACTGGAAGCAACTGGTAAAACTCAGCCATTCAGCACTTGCTTTCAATGACTATTATTCTCTTTAAGCAATAGCACAGAATTATCAGATCCTCTGTGCATATAACATTGAAATAAAAAACTTCCATAATAGTGAAAAATAATGAATAGTACTCAGTTTTTATCTCCATGTACAAGGAACACCTGGAAACCTGCACAAAGGAGAAGTCTGTCCACTCAAAATTTCCTCAAGTTCCTCAGATAAAAACCCAAAAGCAGACTAACAAACAAAAAACCGCAACAAAACAATGGCTACAAATTCTGAATGTCAACAGTGTACTCTATGTGGTAAGAAATTTAATTCACCCACAGCACTGTAGGCAAAGGCTGTTGCTAAAATACACATCTGGAGATTTCTACCGAGTACAATCATTCCAAAAACTGCAAAATAGCACTGGCCTCTATCGAGGCCTTAAAAGGTTACAGTGACAGACACACATTCCATCTTATATCAGTTTGTTAATAACACTGTCACATGCTAATGAAACTACCATAATTTAGATGTACAGTTTTATTTTCACTTCCCAACACAGCTTCATTTTTATCAAGATATGAAGGATGATGCTTTAATTGTTGTATTTATAGCAGTACAAAGCGTGTACAGGCACTTCTTTAGTCACTGCAGGTGAAGAGAACAGCTTCTGTGGTTTTATCACCTCAATATCCAAACTGATACTTTAAAATCAGCAACCCTTATTTCCATAGGGAACACAAATGCTGTAAAGCTGTGGAGAAAAGCTTTGAAGCCCAAGCACCTGAAGATGAAATTTCAAATTTAAAAGAGAAGAGTTAATTGTTTGAGATGTTACCTGAGATGGGGATGAATATAGTTGCTGACTGCCTCATCTTCAATACCTTTTCCTGTATGCAGCTGGGATGAGAAATCGTTTGTTTTCCATTCACACTCCAGCTGGTGCAACTAAAAAGGAAAGAACAAACCATACCGAGATTCTGGTGTATTGTCTTGGACATTAAAAGAAGTTTCGACAGTATAGTTTGAAAATCATGGGCAAATATTTGCCCAAGAACACCGAAGCCAAACTCCTTTGCATTGATTTTATACATTACAGAGGTAAGAGACACACTTGTAAGTGTATCTTACTTGTAAGAGGTAAGGCTCCACACTCACCTCTTCTTTTGCATACTTGAGCTTGTATTCTCTTTTAACAGCTGGATCAAACCTCGTCTGTGGAAGCCACACCTGGATCTGCAGCAAACCAATATTCACCCAGAGGCTTCCTCTCCAAGCTGTCTCTGGTAACTCCTTAAGCCCTTCCCCAAAAAACTGCTGCAAGCAAGTGAGCAGGAGAAACACGAATTCTTTAGGAAGTAAGTCCTGATCAATGACGCTGTTAAGTATCTTGAGAAGGTACTCATATGCACCAGGATCCTTGACATAGAGCTTCTCACAGCATTCCAAAAATTCTCCTTGAAGATCCATTGGAACCAGATCTACCAGGGCAGAGAGCTGTCTGCTTAGCACTATTCCCTGTAGTTTAGCATCTGTGTGTCTGGAGGTAAAGGAATGAGAAAAGTTTACACATAGTAAGAAAGCTTGTTATAACATGCCTGATTTAAATAAGATACGTGCAAGAGAGGTTTTAGTACCTAAAATCTGCTATTGTAGACACAGCCAGGTTGGTCCACACTGCTGTGCTGACTTCATGAAGCTGCTGTGCTCTCTCCATCCATTCTCCCAGTGTCACATGGGATGATGACAGAACAGGAAGCCCACTCACATCCCACTGGCTTGTCTTGCTGCTGCTAGTTAGAATTTCAAACAAGCACTTTGAGAAAACGGCTCGGGTCAAAATACCTGGGCCCTAAATTAAAAGATTAAGAGTTAGATTGTTCAGATGTAACTTGCACTGACTATGCTAGAACTTACAGTATTGCTTTAGAAAGCTGCTGAATTATTTAATAAAAGAGTATTCAGCCTAATTATTTGATTAGATCAGAAGAGACAAACCTTCATAAAACAGTTCATATGGGATTTAGAAAAGTTGTTTTCCTCTGTTGCAGGTAGTGGCCTCCAAGTCAACCAGTAGTCTGGGTCCGTGGTGAAAGTACTGCTCCAAAAAGATGCTAACGCAGCATTAACTAGGTGAGATGACAGAATAGACATCTCTTCATGGGATATCTAAGGAGAGAGAAAGAAACCTAGAGCTGAGAATTTACAGGGAGCAGAACAGAATCAAGCACATACACACACAAAAAGTATGATACAGTTTTTCAGTAGGGATAGTACAAGATATTACTCAAGATCCTTTTCAAATTCACATAGTGTTTGCATGCACCTCTTCTCAAAGAGTAGGCTTCCTGAGGTCTGCACTGCCTCCTGTGAAACATGCAGCGTGTATAGAGAGCAAGTTTTCAGAAAAAAGCCTCCAGCCTATGACTGCAACATTTTGTTACGATACACGAGGTTGCATAAGCATGAAATAGGTAAAACTACCCAATGTTATGCTCTGAAGTATTTAAAGTGAATTTGATGGTTTACTGAGCTTTGTGGGAAGACAACCACCACTGTATCAGAACTAGTATTAACCAATCAGAATATCTCTGACATACTAAGTGCTCTACAGAAAAAGCATCAAATAACTGTTTTTGTCTATCTGATTTGCAACACAGACCTAAATAAAAAAACCAACAAAGTTAGAGGCACAGGAACAATGGAAAGTATTTTTCAGTATAAAATTACTTTGAATACACAGATACAAGCAGGCTGACACCTGCCATTCAATTTCCTGTTTCCATTAGGTCACAGGTGGATGAATGAAACAAGACCAAGAAACTAGACCATACAGAATTATGTTACTGACTTCACTGTGTTTTATGTATGTTTTAATGTCGCTTTTTAATTACATTTTTTGCATGCTCACAATTAATAACCTTTCTCATTAAAATAAAGAATAATTACTGTCAGGCACAGGTAATAAAACCGCATGTCAAAAGTCTGACACAGATATACCTATGTTGTAGAGTCTGTTGCAAACTTCTGCAAGACTAATTAAACTAAAATTTGTTCTTACTTTGCTAAGGTGTAACAAGTGCCACAGTCCAGACAGCTGGTGAGAAGCAGCTGGGGTCAGCTTCAGGGAAAAAGTTATAAGCTGAACTAGATCTGAACATATGCTTAGTTCTTGACTGCAGGTCTTCCTGTAGCAGGTGAAACAAATACAACTAAGTAAGCAGGGCACATGAAATAAATAATTTGGATAGCAAAACAAATTGAGAATGCAGAAGAAGTCACAGTAACTAAGACTCCCTGAAAGGTTAAATGACAGCATTTTAAACACTGAAGAAGAACAAGCCCTCAAAAAACTTGCATCCTTCAAGGTTGGCAAAACAGAAATTCAACAAAAAGGGGAAGAAGTGGAATCTTCTCTACCTACAAGCTACATGCTCAGCCAAACATACAAAACATTTGGGGACAAACTGTCTTCCAGCTTTATAGTTCTTCTGAAAATCAGAACTTGGCTGAATTCAACAGTTAATCAATGACTCCAGGAGTCTAATTGTACAAAAAAAAATTACTTTGACTGAAATCCATAAATGAAGAGCTCTCTTTTAAGGAACAGCAAAACAGTCAAAAAATAAATACACTTGGCCCCTTAAAACAACACTATTGCTTCTTAAATTAATGTTAACTTGAACTATGAGTACATGTGTGTAGTTTACACAAAAGGAAGCATGGCTGCTAGTGTACCTTCTCCACCACCAGGTCTGATTCAGTCTTTCTACAAAAGCCTCCAGAAATATGGTGGTAAAACACCTTCAAGTTAATTCCTAACATGAAGGAATGTTCTATTTCAGAGAAAAGTAAATATTATGTATTTCCAAAAGGAAAATAATATGTACTATTCACTAAACACAAGGTTTTAGTTTTCATCCACCTATAATCCATTCTACCATTAATAAAGCAATTTCTGGAGTCTAATATGTTTATCCAAGGGAGCTTGGACATCGGCATTTCTATATTTGCATCAATGAAGTTAGAGAAGAGGAAAACTACTTTCTCAATATGACACTAAACTACTCTTTTGCTAATACCTTTTATAGATGGCCAAGTGCAATTCTGCATGCAAAGGAGTGACTATATATTTATATATATAAATATATATAAACATATGTATGCATCACGTATACCTATACACATACATACACACAGCTATATATGTAAAATATATATACACACATACACAAATTTACATACAGATGTAAAGCACTTTTAAAAAGCTACAGCACTCTTAAAGTTACAGCTTTTAGGTAGGGATTCTGAACCTCATGAAAGGAATATAGGATTTCCTTCTTCAGCCTTTCTCTCACCTTCTTGTAAAAGCCTTGGCCACATAATCTGCTGTCAGTTTGTACTGCCAGAGCACGCTGATGTACTCCATCGCAGGCCACAGCTGAACCCGACTGCAGAGCTCGTTTAACAAGGCAGGGTCTATCTGGTTGGAGATGGTATCTTCAGTAAACCTTTCTTCTGAATAACTATACATAACTCCTTCTGCTCTCAGTTGTGAATGTACAGCTTTCAAAAACATCTTTAGTTGACCTGTTTGACAGAGTACAAGAGGCACATAAATTCATGTACTGTATTTCTTGCCAGTGAACATTTCACATCCTTCCATTTTTATAAAAAAAAAAAAAAGAATGGAGATGGCAGAAATCATCCTATTCAAAAGCGTTACCTACCCAGACTAACATCTTCTAAATGGTTTGCTCTAATTATTAGGCCATCGGCTTGCAGCAGTGCTTTCTTCATCTTCCATTTAGTAGCAGCAATTTTCAGACAGCACATTTTTTCCTGCCATCTACTTTCTCCAAAGGCCAATCTCAGTTCCAAGATGTTAAGTGGTTTGCTGAGAACTTTTAACTGAGAAAAGCATTCCATGCCCAGTTTATCCTGCAAACATGAAAAGGACAATTTGTTTCAGCAGCTCTAACAAAATAACAAACAAGATCTGTGACTGCAGTCACAACTAGTATTTAAAATTCACATACCTGACTGAAGTACAAGTACATATAAACTAACTTGAGACAACAGCTTAACAATTCTTTTGTAGTCCTACTCAATACAGCAGGAAGAATGAAACTGAAGTAGTTGGCTACAATTCCTCCTTGTTAAGTTTTGGGTTTTGTTTTTTCTTCCTTCATGAAGAAACTATATAGATTATGCAAACAATACTTCAATGTAGCAACTTACCTAAACTAAGAGCGCTAAATAGACAAAATAATAAAACTGCCAGAAGCTATTGTCATTTAAAAGAAACTGCAGTTTACACCTGCAACTTGAATATATTTAGATGCCTTGAAAAATCTCCCAAAATTCTCAGAAAGCATCAAATGTTCTT
>JAVHNF010068557.1:11452-23935 GCA_034783455.1 Micropsitta finschii | reverse complement strand
AAAGGAATTTTTTATAATGCACACTACAGTTTGTCTTTAATGATTTAGCTACCTTGCAGGCTCCTTAAAACAAACGGAAAGCCCTGTGAACCACCTCCCTTCTAAGCTTCAGGCTCAACTGTCTATAACATTATTCCATCCACATTCTACGTTATGAAATGCATTTATTAGGCAACTTTAAAGAAAGGTACACTACTCAGTAAGTTGCTCTTGTCACAGCATAAGCAAGAACAGTGGTTTTTGAACCTCAGTTACTTTTTGGGGGATAGCCATCAACAGAATAATTAGTTTAAGAGGTTTAATCAATTAAACATTAAGGTTGCTTAATGTGTCATTCTACGTCTACTTACCAATTTGAAAGCTGTCAATGTGGCTATCTTCCCTATACAGGATATAGAAAAAAAGGGGCACAAAACTATCTGCTACACCACAGGACCAAGGTCTAATGGAGCAGACCTTTTCACTCCCACCTTAAACATATGAGCCTTCAGAATGCACAATATAGTCTAAACAGACTGAAGCCACTTAGGAATATATTTTTCCTCTGCTGGAGCTTACTCCAACACAGGAGTGCTGAAACCCTATTTATTCACTGTGTTTTGTATCTCTCAGATTAGAATAATTTGTATATTACATACCGTTCTCTTTTCCATGAAACTACTTAGGAAGTCATCTATTTCTGTTTTGCCTTCCAAGAAGTCTTCTGCAATAGTGTCAGATTCCTCTTCAGCTTCATGAGCAGCTACTTTAAGTCTGGCTTGCAGAGCACTTGGACTGCAACTCTAAGAAGATAAAAACTTCTATGTAACATTAAACTGTCCATCAAAACCTACATTTCCAAGAAGAAAGCCAAATGACTATATAAATATGGGATATACAAATAGAGCATCATTATTACATAAAAGCCTAAGTGACCAGATGGAGCTTCTCTCCAGGAAACAGAATAGCTTGTTAAACTATTCAGTGTGACAAAATTGTTGCTAGTTTAGGTCTTGGTTCGCAATCACTCTCACAAATATAAAGCTTTTCAACTTTTACTGTAAAGTGTAGAAACCATTCAAACTTGGAAATCTGACAGGTTTTTAAGTGCATGGTTTCTGAGTAGAACTGGTGTTTCAAGTGTCTTCAATAAAAAGGGTCACCTTTTGAGAGGCAGTAGTGAGCTAAGAAGTATGAAAAGGTAAAAAAGCAAATCTTGTTCAGCTTTTAAATATCCTTTAAATGACTGTGGAGAAGAAGACAGGAAAGGAAAAAGCACCTACACAAAAAGTACATGCGCTGCTAATCTAAACCCATGAGTATACTCATTCTTCCGTTCCTATAAACGTCAAAGCTTATTTTGGTTTATTGAATATAATTTCATTATTTTTCCTCTAATACGTTTAGGTAGTTAATAAGAACATGATTTGTTTCTTCAGAAGGAGTACATACAGAGCCAGAACTGCAAAATTAAGATATTTATAGATTTTAGATGCTTGGCCTACTCTTCATCCACCCTATGAACGATATTTCATTTGTGTACTGTAAAGCTGCAATGTAAAAAGAAACTTCCTGTTAAATTAAGCTTCTGCAAAGTAAGGACAATTTGCTCTAATAAAAAATGAGTAAAATTCACCCACAGTACAAGTAAAAAGACTTGTCTGGAACTCTGAAGAAGAGTTAACTGGAGATACCAGGTAGTATGCTGTGAACATGAATACATGCACATACAGCATATACTGAAAAATAGCAGAGAAATACAGCCGCAGCTCCCCCAAATCTCAGCCTCCTAATCATAATTAAATTGAATCAGCAACTCTATCACAGAAAAAAATAAAGGGTAATATAGCAGTGGGGTATAATATCCTGTTCTTAAGTTGTTTCTTGCAGAAACAGGAAGTTGCTCCATGCCAGCTACCTCTGTCCACTTTAAAGACAACTTACATCACACAGAAAGGAAGCATTAGGAGTCAGACGATTCTGGTCTTCCAGTGTGGAAACATTTATTTTCTTTAGATCACTTCTGAAATAATTCAGTTTGCTCTCATGTAGTTTTTAATTGTTATTTCATATTTTGATACTTCCAGGGCATTTTGAAATTCAGGTAGTGTGTATGCTGTTTTGATGGACTTGTATTCTTAGGTGACAAGTCTTGGAAATAATGAAGATTTCAGTGCAGAAACTGATTTATGAGAAGTTACACTTTCTAATGCATATCCTGGTAAACACCGTAATAAATTATTCTCCTCTCCCAGACTACTTTCTGGAGTATTGACTTTACCCTATTTGTGCTTTAGAATATGCAAAGTTTGACAGCACATATAACATGTTGCCCAAAGTAAGCATACCCAGTGAATCACAGAATTTAAGTTTCTAAAGCAATGTTTTTAATCATTTTCATCTGGTACAGATTTACAGACTAATGATGTTAAATGGGTACCATTAATTAAACAAGCCTTCTTTAAAAATCATTCTATTCTTAAAAGGTATTTAACCCAGGATTGCACTTATAAACAGCTCTAAATGCTCATTACACTCCATTCCTCCAAAGTTGCTTTTACTGTAGCATTAAAAGAAAACCCAACCCAAAAACCCGGTGCAATTGTAACACTGTTTTGCTTTTGAACTGTTTTGTACTTAATCACATTTTATTTCATACTTGATGTGAATCTATTTCATACAAAATTAGAGCTTAACCAGAAGATTATTCTTTGTGATTACAGATACAACCCAAAATTTCAGTTTTACTTAAGAATTCTTAAAGGATAATATAGTAAGAGAGATTATACCTCGCTAAGCTCATGCTGTCTTTGCATCTTTTTTTCAAAGGCTGCTTTCATCTGTGTGAGCTGCTCATACTGTAAAGAAGAAGAAAAAGACTGTTTCCCCCCCTGAAAAAAAGCGTAATATTTCAACTAATATTTCTGGAAAAGATTTTACTGTTCACTTACTTTATCCAACACCAGCTGTCTTTTTGCCTCAAGACTCGGCTCCAGCAACAAGTTTTTTTCTGTGAAATAAAGTCACTATTACTACTTTTTTTTTTTTTTTAAACGATCCTGTTCACAGAACAGTCACAGATGCTAGTGTTTTGACATCTTACTTGCCAGCTCTTCAATGCTTTTCACCAACTCATCTCTATCAGTAATGACTTGCTTCAGTTGTGGTAGAGTCACAAACTGTTCCAGTAACACTTCCTCTTGCTCATTCATATTAGTCAGCTGCGATATACTGTATTCAAGCAGAAAACAAGCAGATTTAAAACTAACAGCAAATGTTATGTGTAGAGTTACTTATTTCTGCCAGAAGTCAAAATATAAGCATTTATTGGGGTTTTTCATGTACACAACACTAGATCACAATTTACTTTTGCCCTTTCTCCTGGACTGTAGGCTTTACTGTCTGCAGCAGTGAGCTTAAGCAGCGATGTGTTAAAAGGTACCTCTCATTTCAAGTCTTCCTTCTTATAAAGTGCGGTTTTTTAATGCTACTACAGTGGATTTATCTTAGCCAACTACCCGATACCCAGCTGTCTTAGTCCCCCTCCTCAAAAGGATACAGAGGAAAAGCTTGTGGATCTAGATGCAGTGAGGTCACTTAACAACTACAATCACAGGCAAAGCACACTCAACTTGAGAAAAGCTTGATTTTAGTTTAATTACAGTAAGAATTGGACGGTGAGAGAAAAAAGACAAAAACACCTCGCCCCCTTTCTCCCCAGGCTCAACTTCACTCCTTCATTCCCAGCTCCTCTATCTCCCTCTGCCCCAAGCAGCACAAGGTGGGGCTTGGGGGAGAATTGCAAGTGCTGCAGTCAGTCTGTAACAGCTTGCCTTTTCTGCTCCTTCCTTCTCATGCTTTACCCCTGCTCCAGCATGGGCCCTTCTCCACAGGCTGCAGTTCTCCACAGAACCTGCTCTAGTGTGAGCTTTTTGTAGCTGCAGTTTCCTTCAGGGCATATATGCCAGCTCCAACATGAAGTCCTCCAGGGACTTCAGCATGCATTTTGCCCCAGCCTAGTTCTCTACATGGGCTACAGGGAAACACCTGTTCTACTCTGGTCTTTTCCAAAACTTCCAAGAGCTGTAGGTTGAGTATCTGCTCTGGCACTTCGAGCACCTCCTCCCACTTCTCTGACTTTCATGTTCAGAGGATTCTCACACTGTTCCACCCCTCCCCTCAATCCTCACTGCCCCTACAGCATTTGCTCTTTTTCAAACATAGAATCATTGAGGCACCATACATTTCACTGCTGGATCTGGCTGTCCTGCAGTAGGTTTGCTGCCAAGCTGGCTGTGCTCCTGGCCCCTTCTCACACATTCCACTCACGCAGCAACCAAAATCTTGCCACCTATACACAACAGAGCTACTCAGAACAGATGCACTACTGTTTGAGATTTAACTCAGCTACCACCAGAAGAATCATGGAATTTTAATCCAGATTTCTTGGAAGGATCAAGCTTGATTACAATGTTTTCATTAAATGAAGAAATCACACTTCCCCTCAAAACCCCTAACTTGCTGCTACACAACAAAGACGCTGCTAGAACTTACAGCTGATTGAGCTAAATTAAACAGGCTCTTAGGAATGTGTCAAGAGAAACAGAAAAACAAACAAACAAACCCCCCAAAAACAACCAAGCAAAAAACCAAACTGAAGCCCTCCTTGCCAAAGGTCTTTTACCTTTTGAAAGCACAGTTTTTAAATCACTAAAATATGATGCTACCATGAGATGAGAAAAAAAACAATCTAACACCTTTTCAGAATTAATAGCTAATTTTTAATCTATTCAATCCCAGATAACAGATGTATAGGATCTGTCTCATCGGATCTGAGCAAACTGCTGGGAACAATAACACAATTTTTCTAAATTATGACATGATATGCTTCTGATGAAGATATTTGTATAACATGTCGAAGTGATTTGCACTGGGACAGCTGGCTCATATACCTCCTGGATTTCTTTAACCCACCCTCCCTGAAACACACTGAGCTGCTCACAAAGAAGTCTGTTAAGCCTGTACTAAAGTCCTTTGGAATTTAAGAGAATGCAATTTGTGAACCAGCCTCAGGTCCCTTTCCCTGTCCTCTCTCCTCCTTCAAGTTACACTTATTGTCTTAGTAGAAATTAAGTCCCTAGCAAGACCCTAGAAGACAGCAGAACACTAAAAGTTAGGAAAAGTAAAAATAAATGCTTTTTTCCTGAAATACTGCTCCTGATGAAAAAAACTAAACAAGCAGTGCATTTGAATACAAGGCTGGCTTACTTTCTGACTCTACAATTTTGGTAAGTGGCAGATCTCCTATTTTTACTTCCTACAAAAACCTTTCCGTGACGTACACAGACTTTTGTCAGATACAGACCAGCTGTAATTGCCTTTTAACGACTACAGAAACTTTTGCTACCTTCAGAAAAATTACCTTAGCTCTGAGAGTTCTGGAAAGGTATCAGGAACATCAGGCATCTTGTAAGTAAATCCATTCTGGCCAACCTAAATGGAAGTTTAGAAGTGTTTAGCAGATTTTTGAAAGGTAATTTCTTGGTATTTAACCCTCCAAAACTGGCTATGTATTTTTGCTAGCAACAAAAAAAGTAGGAAAAGCAGTAAGAATCAGTAACACTAGTCTCTGAAGAGAAGACATCTTAACTAAACCTTGGCAACAAAATACGTGGAGATGTTTTGGGTGGTATGTAGTAAAAGAGGAGTCAATTTTGGGAGAAAATAATTCTGTCTTGCTATGTACTCCATCTGACAAGAGCTGGATGACCTAGAAACATACAGGAGGCACATAACTCAGGGAAGTGAGAAGAGATAAAGAGACTGACATTTTGATCTCTTTCATGTGGTTTTTAAAGCCATAATCCCTTGGGGAAAAAAGTGTTCAGGCAAGGGAAAAATAATCTGTCTTCACAGAACGTAGAAATTTTAAATTATACAAAGCCAGGAAAGTGTCTTCCAAGATTAAGAAAGCTTTTGTTTCTAACAACAAGATTTGATGAAAGACTAAACATTGAAATAAAATGTTTTTGGAAGACATCCAAAAAAATTCCTTCCAGGGTGCAGTGAGAGGGACTTTGTGAGTACACACATACATGACCTGTGAAAAGAAGCCATTTTAAGCTTAAAAACTCTACACCTAAAAGCTTGAGACTGCACATTGTTCAGGTTCTGGGCAGGAAATCCCCTACAGAGAACAGGATCTCATTTTCTGTGTCTGGTGAAAGAGTCAAGTTGCACTATGGGGAAGTGCAGTTCCAAAAAGCCTCACAAAACTAGCTCCATCAAAGAGACCATCTGGGCCATACCGACAAAAATCCCAAACTAATTAGTTTCCAGGCATCTTCCTTCCACTGCCTCTTGATGCAGATATAAACTTAGACACATATGAGCCAGATACAGCCTGCAACTTTCTTCAGTGTGTTCCCTGGGAGAAATGGAAGTATAGAGGAAATGGAGAGGCCTGACTATTTTTTTGAGTTATTATTGGGTAACAGTAAAAGGTGTATTAATGCAAGGAACAGCTAAGTTCCTATTCTTGTTCCAAGGGATGTTCAACTTGACAAGGGATTTCAGTCCCTGGCTATGAAAGAGTTCTGTTGGCCTTTAGCAGGGATAAAGTTCTTTACCTTTTGTAAATAAAAACCTCTCGTATTCTTTTGACATTTTGTATGAGATTCCTAATCATAGTTTTGGACTTAAATGTGTCAATACCGAGATTTAATAGAGTGATAAGGAAAAAATCAGATTAAACCAAAATTAACAGCATTCATAACATAGGCTTTTCTAGTTACTCCAAGTATTAATTGCAATAAAGCAACAAGGGTATAGATTCAAGAGCAGGATTCACCTGACTCCTCCATCTGACCTAAAATGATCCTGATGTGTTTAAGCTGAAAATCTTGGTATTGCTGACATTCAATTCCATCTCCTAGAAGTGAAGATGCCTTTAGGACTGATTTTCCTCTCAGTATATAAATGTCACCAATGACCAGGCCATGCAGTAAAAGTTCCTCTCTTCCCTGTCTCTTGGGAATTCACATGGTAAGGGGATCCTACTGGAGCTCCTGGTTTTCTTGCTCAGTAATCTACCTTATTACATATGATTGTAGCCTATCTATAAGTGAGAAGACAGAAATTCAAAAGAAAGCTGGTTCTTTTTTCTGTAAATGAAAGAAATGCTAAACACAATGGAATTCCTCTCAAATATCCCTCCTTTAGTAAATATTCAGACAAAAAAAAAAAAAAGAATCCACAGTGTTTTTTCTGAAAATGTAGTTAAAACCCTATGGATGCATGCCAGTTACATTGTGGATCTTAGCATTTTGGTTGCTTAACAGCATTTTGAGATCCAGGCGCTGTGATTTCCTTATTATCTACTCAGTCATCTTCCACAAGGAAAATGCATATTGCTATAACTTTTTCCACAAATTTTATCAAGCCATGTGCCACATAATGTCTTTTATGTCAAGTTCTTACTTGCTAACACCTTTTTATTATTTTTTCTAATAGCCATGAGTGTTTCTCTATTGAGTTCATGATTATGAACAGATACGTTGCTAATGCATCTGTGCTTTTAATTTTGAGACGCATCCAAGCATCAAAATGAAGTGTGTTATTTCAGAACCTTAATTGTTCCAGCATGCTGGCACTTCTAATAGTTGCATGTTCTTCCTTAATTAAAGACAACTCTTCAAGATCAGTACTCTGTGCCTCGTTGATCCATGATTGCCTCAGCTAACTCCCAGTCAGCCAGTGAAGTTTATAGAAATCCTGCTAAAAACTGAAGACTTAAAAAAAGCTTACTCTTTAAACAAGAATGATTTCCCTTGGCAAGATACAGAGATGAATCACTGCCAATGCTTTCCTTTAAAAGCCATGTTAATAATACTCCTTATTTCTGAAACATCTCTTTCTTAGGCAGTCTCATCTTTCACGCAGATCTGTGGTAGGTAGCCTGACAGCAATCAAATGCGGGTCTAGAGAAAGGAATTAATTTCTCCTTCCATCTATCCAAAATGTCTATTTTAGTAAATGGATATTTTTTAAACTGGATTTGCAGAGCTCTTTTATTTTTGAAGATAGGTTACATTTTTCTGCAGACAATAGTTTGGACACTGGAATCAAGTCACACGTGCCTTAATATTTGTGTAACTTCATTTACTGTATGAGCAGAAGTCAGATGTGTTTCTGACAATTCTACGGAGCTCAAAACGTAGAGTCAGGTCACGGATATCAGTGTCTTTATGATACACATCTGTGATACCTTGCAGTTTTCAGCATATTTATCCTCAGAATATCCTGGGTGATGGAGAAGCATTAGTCCAGTTTTACAGATGGGAAACTAAATCACTACTGTAACACTGACCTTGCTGGGAGTCATCGTGACTACTTGCAGACCATGAAGACCAAGAAGCACTCCAGAGTCTCATCTCTTACACACAGTATGATGTGACCACTTTCTTCTTACCCCCGAGATGTGTGTCCTGGCTACGCCTTGGCTATACAACAGAACAAAACCTCAGAGTCTTCCACGCTTGATCTCACCCGCATCCTTTCCCCTCCTGCACCTGCTCTGATTTCTTCTGGGAAAGAGACACAACATAGAAAGACTGGTGCAAAACTGTTAAGCCCTGCTTTAGCACAGTGACCACTAGATCAGTTTTTCTATATAGGGACAAAAACTTTTGGCAAACTTGGGCTTTCAAGTTACACAGTAAAAGCTAAGGCATATAGCACATTTTTCACCTAGTTCTCTAGATGCAGAGGTGATTAGGGTAAACATTCAGATTAGTTTCCAAAGGTTGTGTCTCAAACTATTATGTATTTGCCTTGTATTTGCTTATGTCCCATATTATACCTGGAAAGACAACCCTGGGTTTTATCTGAAACTGAGAAGTGTCATAACAAAGTCACCCTTCGTCTCTTCTAGCTTGAACACGTTGGATCACCTTGTATGTAAGAATGCTGTGTCAAAGGATATCTTTACTGCCTCTCTTCTTATTTTCCTTTGGTGGGAACGTGGAAGGTCATATGGTTGTCCACTTTGTCAAAGCAGTGTCAACTGTAGTAGCCAGCCTAATGAGCCATGGGCTCTAAGGCAATTTCAGCAGGCATATTTTGAAGTTTTAGCATGCTGACGTAACCTCTATGTATTAGAATATTTCTACTGAGTGTCGAGATGTGACCAGCCAATCTGCAAAAATAGTTCCTGAAATGAGAAGCAGACTTCATTATACTCCATATGATACGATTTCTGCTGTAAACTGTAATTGCTAAAATCGATATTAGCTTCACCAACTTTTTTCCTAGAAGATATTAGACCTTTCTAGAATTTGTTCCTTTTTCCTCTAACGATTACCTTTTTTCTTTACTAAAACAGTTCATTTTATTTGTTCCCCTTTTTCTATCCAGTGTTTATTGATTACGTTATCATTCTTCCGTAGACTTTTCAAAGAGCCTCGTAGAAGGTTAAATACATCCTGTGTGGATAGTTGGAACTATTTTATGAAAGTCATAAGTAAATTGTACTTCAGCTTGTGGGCTGTGTAAAGCAATTCATAGCCTTGCTGCCATCTTTTGTTCTGACTTGAATCACTGTTGTTCCAGTTCATACACATGTGTTGATGAGACTTCCAACTGCGAGGCTTGTTTTATTGCTGCACAAACAGGAGTTAGTGCTGCACTGCACTCGTTTTCACTTGTGCTCTGATTTAAAGTACTCTTTTCAAAGGTGAAAGGTTAGTGGGGTAATTCAGTGTGCCACTTCACCTGGCTCTGCCTACAAAGTATTACTTAGTCTGTGCATTATTACTGATGATAGCAAAAGAGAGCCACACTGCTGCTGCAAGATCACTGAAGGATACTATGATACATTTCATATACCTCATTTTCCACATTAAGACTCACAGTATCCTTGACATGGTCTTCTAGGAGTTCATTAAGTTTAAAATAGGTGACATGTAGTTAACTATGGAAAGTTCCCGATGTAAAGTGACACTATAAATGAAATTACTCGCAAACAAGTCATCTTCTCTTAATCCCTTCCTCTCAGAGTATTAAATTGTTCTGTGACATATTTGGTATCATTTGTCTCAAACTGCTTTCATCTGCAGTTTTCCCTGACTGGTCTTCTTGTAACACTAGCCTGGATGGCACTGAAAACAACATAATAAAATATAATTAGTTTTGGGAAGGGTTTTTAAATGAAGGTTAAGGTTGGTTTTGGTGTGCATCGAGTTATAAGCTTCTGCTGTTAAGAAAACTGGTGGTTTAGTGAATTACTGGTTTCTGCTTTTTCCCCAACCTTATTTTTTTTTTCTTTAATTTTTTAGTTTGCCTTTTGGGACCTATTTCTTAATGGTTGGTGCAATATTAAACCCACAGAAATTGGCTTCAGAATAATTAGCTTTCACTGCAAGCCGATATGGGAATAATTCTGTCCTGCACCGCTATTTGCACTGAAATCACCAAACAAGATGTAGTAACTGAAAATGTGAGCTTCTATTTGGGGAAGGTTTAATTCTGGGGTTACCAGTCCTGCTTGAGCTGCTCCCTAAAGATGACTCCAAGGCAGCAATCCTATAGGTGACATACAGAGCACCTGGACTTTTCCTAAAAACACCTCTCAAAAAACCCCAAGCACTCCCCATTTTTGAATTCAAAAGCAAATGCAGCAGAATACTTGGAAACAGCCCTAAAAAACACCAGTTAGTATTCAAAAAACCAAAACCTCTTCTATATGTGTAACTGAAGTCCAACTGATAAAACATTGTTTGTTTTCTTCTACAGCTCACACAGCCTGTCCAACAAAAAAGGAAGCAGATTTAATTTTTGGTGACTGATTTAGTACAGATAGTTCCACGGGGCCTCTCAATGGGATGCCTCTCACAGTTATGAGAACGGGGTCGTTTATAGCTCAGGAGACGGAACAAGACCTTTTAAGTTACATCTAACCTTTGGAAATTCTTCCAGTTTAATTCTTCTTCTTCAGCTGGAGACCTGCTCTTCCCGATTCCCCCTGATACAAAGCTGAATCTAAACCTGGACCAAAGAAAACAAAAAGGTGTATTGGAAATATTTGGCTGAAGAAACTCTGAGATTTTTATAGGCTTGTGGGGTTTTAGTTTTTAAGGTGCTCCAGAAATCTGAGAACCCACTTGTTATGGATTAATAACTGGCTCCATCAGTTGTTCTCTGTTAAAACTGTAAAATACTGCAATAGAAATACAGTTCTCCCCTAGAAATGCTCATAAAATATATATATAATACATGCAAACACCCACAATGTACATTTTAAGTCTCAATCTATATCTCTAACCATGTTGGCACTACCAATTGGAATTTCATTGCGTATCATGTGGCTGATGGAGAAGGCACATTGAAATCAAGCTGTTAAGTACACCATCTCCATTATTTCAGTAGAGCATGTTTGCTGTATGTTTAAAAGAGCATTGAAAAGCCCAGGAGATGAATTCTGCTCTGAAATTGCTATTTGCTGACATAGAAATAGCTGTAAAAGAACAAGCAAAGAAAAATACAGTGTAGCAATATATTTTCATTTATTTGAGGGGAAAATACTTTTAAAGAAGAGTTACAGTCTGTCTTCTGAATGATAAAGCAGTATAACTAGCACTAAACACAGCTGAAATTTTTGTAATGACCAAACCTCAGCTCATCCAAATCCCCAATAGCATTAAATCCTTAGAATTGGGCTGTAAATTTGATTAGCCTTACAACAGACATGAGACACAAATGTTCTTCTTTATACAGTCATATTAAGTGGCTGCAAAAGAAGATGAGAAGGCATTGTAGAGCAGCCCATCCAACATTTTTAAGCTAGGAACAAGTTCCAGTTCACCCAGCTTTCAAAACTACATTTGAATACAGGGTAATTTCATGAATTCTAATAGAACATGAGGATTACATATGGTGAGTGAGGGGGGATTTAGCAGCTGCAGCCTTCCTATAATCATCCAGAAGCTTTCTTCATACTTTACTTCTCTTGATTGACATTTCCATGAAAGCTGCATCACTGAACCTTAGCTTTCCGTCCGTTCTTGTTTAATTTCATGCTTTTTAGATATATTTTCATTAATCTTGTGCTTTCCTTTACCATGAAATTTGGTGCTGTAACTCCTGGTGTGTGTTCCAATTTTTCATGGAACTAATCAGAGTATTGGATAAAAAAAATAAGCTTTAAACAAGCTAGAGTTTATAGAGGTGTCCTAGGGCAGATTTCTAGAAGTGAGAGTCAGGGACTAGAAGGAATTATGAGACCTTACAGATTTTGAGGTCCACAGAGTTGCAGCAGCTTTGGTGAGGTGACACTGTGCATCACAGCATGACTCCCAGAGCTCCCTACGTAAGATTGTTGCAGCCAGCACCACCCACAATGCTATTCCTGGGTTTCTGCTCTGTAGAATCATAGAACAGTTAGGGTTGGAAAGGACTTTAAGATCATCCAGTTCCAACCCCCCTGTCATGGGCAGGGACATCTCACAC
>JAVHNF010068546.1:3337-15661 GCA_034783455.1 Micropsitta finschii | reverse complement strand
CTGCAGAAAAGGGCGGGGGGAATAGATAGGAAACACCATGCTTCTACAGAGCACAGGAGGCTTTCCTTGTGAGGCTTAAGGCTTAACATAGCCTTTGCTTGTCCAGAGGGGCATAAAACTGGCCCAGCCTAACAATGAAATGAGACCATCTCTGCCAGCAAGTGAAGGAATGGTTGCTAACACAAGTGTTTCTTCTCCTTAATGTTTAGTTTTCCCAGCTCAGTGGATTACCTTAACACCCGTGGAAGTATGCTGATAATAGGTGGGACTATCAAGACTTCCTGTGGCAGTCCTAGAAGAGGAAGCTTTCTAACCTGACATTTTCACCCTATAACGAGAGAGACTTGTGGGGTCCCCCCTGCCCTGATCTGCAAGACTGCACAGCAATAGAGGCCCATACAAGCAGATGGCATGACAGACTGTGTCCACTGATTGGTCTGTACTGCCAGGAGAGTCCACAAACCCAAGTAATGTTGTTCCACAAAATATAAGCATGACATGCCCAAACAATTATTGATCTTAAAACTGTGGGTAAAGACTGTCTAAATATTTTCTGATTTTTTCTAGATATTTTCTAAATAATTTCTAAATAACTGAAGGCAATGGGCTACATTCATCTATGAGGTGTCACCAAGGCCCTCTGTTGAGTTTAAGAAAAGCCTTGTGGCCCACAGCACTTAAACCATTATTGGTTTCTAATTTTTTCTTCAAATAGGAGTAGCAGTACAATAAATTAGTTATATTTCAACACAATTTGCTCATGTCCATGTAACTTTTATTATTAAATTTGGCTTTTAGTAGCAAATTATTTGGGAAATTGACAATTTATCTCACATAAAAAGTCGAAATTGTAACATTCATTTTGCATCCTTGAATGTCCTTGAATAAAAGGGCATGGTTGCTTCTAAACACAGAGTAGCTTTCAGAGATGAAAGAAGCTAAAGGGATGTTTATTTATAGCAATACCTCCTTGACACATAATTCAAAGCAGTAAAAGGAATAGCTGCACAGTTTACTCCAGTGACTTTTGTTCCCTTAATGAAATGCACACTCATACCCACATCCATCGACTGGATGCATACCTATCTGCTGCGTGGCCTGCACTGACACACTCGGTGTGTTCTCTCACTCCTACTGCATCTGTCAGCCTGACAGCTCAGTGGCAATCCTCAGGCTGGGAGCAGAATCAGTCCCATGTACAGCAACCCATTTTTTTTCAGAATACCAGTACTTTATTAAAAACACGACTCTGGCAGAAAGCTAAAGGAGAAACAGATATATCATGGTATCTGTCTTCTGTGTTTTTTCTGCAATTCTTCATTCTAACTCTGAAAAGTGATGCCCCACCCCTGTGAATAAAGGTCTATTTCGCTGTAAGAGCAAGATGGAAATCAGATGATAAGAACTGGAGGGAGCAAGGAGAAATGATGCATGACTGGGCCTCAAGTTGAATATTTTTTAACCTGTTCTTTTAGTTTGTTTTCCACTTTGAAAGTATTTAGTTTGGGCATTTCTTGTAGGAGCGGAGTTTACGAGGTCTCCCTTTTAATCTAACTAACAATACTGAAAATTAAGATGGATGCAAACTTTAGGTTTAGAGTCAGCGTTCAACTTCTTTCACACCCCTTCACTTTCAAAAATTCAGGCCATCAAACAAAAATTACTTTCATGCAAAAGAGCTGCACAGGGCTACTACCGAGTTGTGGATGAGCTCTGCACCTCATGCTGTATCTGTAAGGCAGTTTATCTCTCTTTTCTTAGTAGTTCGCAATACACAGGGGATGGATCATGAGAGTTTTATTGCATCAGGAAATGTAAATGTTGAATACTTAACTAATGCAGTTTGTTGGGACATTTTTAAAATGTTTCCTGACCTGACTGCAAGAGTTACCCAGCCTATACAGTTTCAGCTTCCTCCTCCTCCATTAGCAATGCTCACCTATGATATTTACTGCATCATTGCATCCAAGCCAAACTCGGTTACTCCGGCAACTAAGTTTTTCTTCTCCAAGGGTCACAGGGAAACACATCCTTCAGGATCCCCTAGTAACCGTCAGCCGGTAGGACTGGGGAACATCAACAGTGAAATGCCTGCTTTCCATCGCTAAGGCAGCGCCGCCTGCGCCTGCAACAAGGGGGGCAGAGTCTAGTTACATTCCTGACCCACTTTCACATCCCTCCCTCCTCCTCCTCCATCTTCTCCTCCCTCCCTGAGCACAGCAGCAACCAGCAGGGCAGCAGGAGCCTCCATTTAGCAAGCCTCACACACCCGCAGCCACCAAGCTGTGTGCTGTCTCCTAGCAAGCAGCAGAAGTGCAGGTTTCCCCAGCAGCGCCTGGGGAACGGGAGGGGGAACCACAAACCTCCCGGAAAGGAGGTCTTCCCTCTCGCCACCCTTTATGTGCAGTGATGGTGTTTCTGTCTTTCGTCCAGCACTTTCATGCACTCTCTACAAAGCTCGCCCCCACACCAAATGCAGTGTAAAATTGTCTCCCTTCCCTCTGCCCCCCAGCTGGCCATCCATGCTTGGACAAGCATTTAGTTTCCTCTCCCAACAACCCCTCCACCATCCCCTCGCCTCCGGATTAGCCTGTGTGCGTGCATCTGGCTGTCCTGTTCCCCTCCTCGCCCACCTCCTTTATGTAACCCTGCCATTCCTCTCCCACTCATGCTCCCGGGGCTCATCCCTTTGCCCAGATATTGCAAAACCTCCTCCCTCCTCCCAACGTGGCAGGCAGGCAGGTAGGTGAGTAAGAGGAGGGAGCTCCTGACTGGTTTTGCATCCTGGCGGCTGCTCACAGCACCCGTCTGTCACCCTGGGAGGGACACTCCCTTCCCCGGCAGGCAGGCAGGCAGGCAGGCAGGCAGGCAGCTGAGAGGGATTTCACCCCATGCTGGGGGCAGACATTAACCCCCGTGCCACACCTCACCTCACCTCACCTTGCCACCAGGGCTGCCCACATGTGCCCAGCCTTGTGCTACGGGCATCCACAGGCCTAGCCAGGCCACAGGAGGCCATTGCTGCTTGGGAGGGGACATGCAGATAAGCTGGGGGGTGCTTTGCTGCCTGGAGGGGTGCAGACATGGTGTGCGGGTCTCTGTGCCACCCTGGGGGTACCAACGTTTGGAGTGTGGCTGGGCCACCCTGTGGCACCCGGTCCCTGGGCAGGTGGCAGTGCTTCAGAGCTTCTTCCTCACCTGGACCTGCAGGGGAGCAGAGCCTGAGGAGGCAGGTGTGCCAGGAGCCAAGGGGAACACCTCCTGGGACTAGGGATAAGCCTGCTGCTGGGACATGCAGCATCCTACTGCAGCAGCTGTGAGAGGTGTTAGTGGAACCATTTTGGGTTGGGTTCTTTGTGTTCAGTTATTGCAAAACACCGGTTATGACCATGAGCAGGCTGCTCTCCAGCTGTGACATAGAGGGTGACCCTGCTAGCGTGCCCTGCTTCCAGCCAGGGAAGTACTCCCATCCCAGTCCCACATCCCACAGTGTTGGAGATCCTCTGTCCCAGACACAGGCTGGGAGGTCCCTGGGAAAATAAGGCGGCAGAAAAAATGATCATGACCCCCTCCTCCATGGTGGGAAGGAGCCTGAGCCTCAACTAGAACTATGACTTAGATTTGATGTGTTGCTGTCTCAGCTGGGGGCTTTCTTTTGGGTGGTGAAAACAGGAATAAAGATTGCTCTTTAATTTCTGAATGCAAAAAGCGGCTGCTTAAGAAACTGTTCACTGTTCTTTGTGCTTGTATAACTTAAAACCACCTGTTTTCAAGTTTGGGCTTGATACATATTTCTGCTCCATTCTGTAAGCACTTCAGCACATGTTACACACATGCTTATGTCTGCAGAGTAGGGGGCCTGAATCTTCAATGTCACCCTAAATCTTTAGCCCTGTACCACATTTACAAAACTAGTCGAGTTAATAGTGACTCAAAATAACATGACACGCAAGCAGTACATTATTTCCATCATGACAGAAAAGGTGGTTTTCCAGACACTGTCTCTATAAATGTGCATGTAGCAGAGTTCTAGGTACTATGTAGGACATTTATATATTTAATTATTATAGTTGAGCTAAATGTTCATACGTCTCATTTAACCTAACATAAAAGGACCCTAAACCATATTTATTATTTACATAAGCTTTAAATTAGCATGCACTCTCCTGTGTGTTGCCAGTACTAAGCTGGTAGCTGGAGCATCTTTAAATCTTCCTCAGGTATTTCTGCACAACAGTGAGTTGACACCTGTAGCTAGCCATGCAGTAGGGGAGACTTACACACCTGCAGGGGTGTATGCGAGGACACAAGGTTGCACACAGATTATTTCCCTCCCTGATAATGTGTCTGTTGTGACTATGACAGCAACTCCATGCTGTGAAGTGCATTTGTCAATGACAGACATTTAGGTGGAAATGAGCAAATGAAAATTACAAAAGAGCCAGGAGAAAGCACCAAGAAAATAATAAATGCAGAATGACAACAGTGACAGGCGTAAAAGCTGCTAAACTAAATTTGAGTGCAGTATTTTTCACTGAGATAACCAAATTTTTGATTGAGATAAAGCACACGGCTGAATAGACAGCTGTAGCTGTGCTGCAAGGGCATTTTTCAACTCTTCGGAGCTTTTCTACAAATTAAAGAACAGTGACTATTTGCAACACTGATAGCTTATTATTAAAATAGCAGCATCCCCATTCCTAATGTCAGAAAACATGAGTCGAACAAACTGCTAGGATGTTTAAAGAATGATTGTCAATGAGCAGCATGTGCCTTTTTCTATAAAGGATTTTTAGTTCTCACTAGGCTTGCAAAGATCCTCTCCAAATCACAAATTGCAAGAGATTTCCAAGAAGAACTGTACAGAAAAATTGATTGTCTGGACTTATTGCATAGCATATTGCTTTGCAGTACTTTAGAGTGAAGATTTATTAAATAGACAGCTTATTTGGGGAGCTTCTTGTGATAGTCCCTAGGGATAGAGGGGAAAGGGAAGTGAAATTGTATCATTCAAGTTGGTACAGACACAGAGCACAGCCCCAGCTGCTCACATTTAAAGGTACTTTGCAGGGGTGTATTTTCTGTATTGCAAGTTTAATCTTTACCATATCTGCTGTAGTAAAGATGATAGCAGTAATACTCCAGACAAGTACTCTCCTTTGGTGAGTTCGTGTTCTGGATAGAGTGGTTTGCTACAGAACAGATACTGAAAAAGCATTAGCGAAGTGATAAAGAAGATGCATATGTAGGAGGTTTTGAAAAGCTCAGAGGAGTGTGGCAGGGAGGCTTTTTAGGCTGCACTGGGACTCTGAATGGTACAAGGGAGCATGCCAAGGGCAGGAGGCTGAGCCAGTTACTGAAGATGGCCTTTATTCAAGCACCTACTGCAGCCATAAAAATAGGTGTGTGAGGGAATATCCTGGGAGGGCCTTTCCCAAACAGCAAGGCGTGCCTCAAGGCGCACCACCATGAAGGGTGAGGTGTGGAGGCCCTGCTGTAATGAGAGGTGCGTGGAGGATCCCTAGAACAGTGTGGAGCAGAGGGATCCAAGCTTCAGCACTTCCCCATCGCCTCCAACCATCTCTTCCTTGTCTCTTCCCTGCTTCCCCATGGCCTTCAGCCATGCTGCTAGCTGTGGGGTGAAGGCCTGAGGGCTGGGGGTGAGAAAGCCCATCAGACATGGCAGCGTAGCAGGACATGGAAGGGAGAGGGAGAACAACAGGCAAATAACCCCAAACAAACCCTTTTTTTATACTCTTTATGTTAAAACAGACATTAGGGCCTGTCTTTCCTGCTCTCAAGGATCTTTAAAAAAGCCAGAACAACTTGCTGTAACTGCTACTAATATGGTAAAGTAGGCAAGGCCAGCAGCACACCCCTATTTGGGGTGAACCTGGCCTGGTTTGCCTTACAGTGAGGCTGAAGTTGCCTGGCTTCACTGCTTTTTTACCTTGGGACAGGTCAGAAACATTACCCTGAGGTAAAAAAGCTGCACCTCTTTGCACGGCAAAGGTAAGGCCTCACTCTGCCTCAGCCTTCTCTCTCGGTAATTGGAATTTCAGCAAGTACCTGCCCCTAAGATGAATGTTGTGCGGCATTCCCAGGCACGCCCCACCACGAACACCAGCCTGATATTCCTCCAGGCCCTAACACAGCACCAACAGCCTTCTCTCGCCTGCCCCTGGGTGCTTGCCCTGGCTGGTGGCTGGCCCTGCCCATAAAGCCTCTCCTTGCTTTACCCTGCTGAGGTTATTTTGGCTGCTGAGATGGTTATTTCTTTCTACGTGGAGAAGACGTAACCATATTTGTGCCCCTTCTCCCTTGCAGACGTTTCAGGCCAATGAGGATGCCACGGAGGTGGTTCTCAACAAGATCCACAGCCCGGTGCTCACACGCTTCGTGCGCATCCGTCCCCAGAGCTGGCACAACGGCATCGCCCTGAGGCTGGAGCTGTATGGCTGCCGCATCACCGGTGAGGGTCCCTTCCTCTCCTCGGCCTCAGCCCTCCTCTCTGTCCATCCAGCAGCCTGTCCCAGGGTGCCGTCCCCACAGTTGTAATGGTTGCTTGGGGTGGGAACGGTGACACTGAGAGGCCCCCATCCCAAGGCATGCACTTGGGAGAAGGCACCCAGTCCCCGGAGGCAAAGCGAAAGTGCTTAAACCTGCGGGGAAACCCGCAAGCACTTCCCTTGCAACTGCCCTGACTGTTCATGCCCTTTCCTTTCCTGCAGATTCGCCCTGCTCCAACTTGCTGGGAATGCTCTCTGGCCTCATCCCTGACTCTCAGATCTCAGCCTCTTCCACCAGAGGCTATGACTGGTCTCCCGGCATGGCCCGCCTGGTGAGCAGCCGCTCGGGCTGGTTTCCCCGTGTCCCCCAAGCCCAGCCCGGGGAGGAGTGGCTGCAGGTGGACCTTGGTGTCCCGAAGAACGTCAGAGGCGTCATTATCCAGGGGGCTCGTGGAGGGGACAGCGTGACCACCACAGAGTCCCGCTCCTTTGTGAAGAAGTTTAAGGTGGCTTACAGCATGAATGGGAAGGACTGGGACTTCATCCAGGACCCCAAAACAATGCAAGCCAAGGTAGGCACTGCCTGGAGCCGCTGTAAAATGAGCTGTGTTTCTGGCTATATTCTATCTGCTTGATGTGGTCTTGGGAAACTGGCTGTGTCTCCCCACTAAGAGGCTCTGGGAATTTGGGTTGTCACCATGAAATCCAAGGTTGTGTCCTCTGGTCCTGTTCCTCAGCTGTACTAGAGGCTGTAGTTCCACCTTGCACCAGGGATGGCAATTTTCCTTCATATCTTCTTGTGCACCAGACCTGGGGATGTGGACATCACCTTCTGGTCCTCCCAGCTCCTGCAGATCAGAGTCCAAAAGTTTTTGTCTTCGATTCTGTTTGGCACAAACCAATTACCCATTTTAAGGGGAAAGGTGGTATTGCTGTTGTAGCTTGCACCTCTGGAAGAGGAAGATGAATCACAACTTCCCTTTGGGAAATTTGCTGTATTAAAGTCCCTTTTGCCATACTGGCATGACCCTTAAATTCCCTGTATCACTGGAGTTCCCCATAATCTTTCTGCTTAGCAGTCTGGAAGTGGCAGGGGGCTTGAGGAATAAATGAATTCTCTGCTACTGCCTGTTCTGTTTCTATGCATACTCATCTGCTTCTGAAAATTTGGGTAAGTTTTAGTTTTTCCTGATCCTACAAATGAGTCCTAGAAGGCCTGATGCCATTTATAGCCTTCTGCACAGACTTGAGTTCATGCATGGAAGCTAAAAAGCAGCAGTACTTGGACTGTGAGGAAAACCAAGCATTCACACTATCCTAGAACATGCTTCTGTATTTGCCAAAGAACAACTGTGATCTTATTTATATGTGAAGTCAGCGGATATTCCCCAGGCTTGGATCAGAACCTGACCCCTGGATATAAAGCAGAGGCCAAATGAGATCGTGCAAGTTTCTTAGGAACAGCCTGTCTGATCCTCTTGAAACTGAGGAGGAGCAGCCCAGTATCTGCTTAGCCGGACTCAATGGCCTGGAGTCAGACAGCTAAAATATTTCAAACTGGCTGTGTCCTACCAGACCCAAATTACCAGGTGTGGTAGAGAGTATGTGGGATGCACAGATGACCTGCCTTTTGTCTCTCTCTCTATAGCTTTTTGAAGGCAACATCCACTATGATATCCCTGAAGTCCGGAGGTTTGACCCTGTTCCTGCACAGTACATCCGAGTGCACCCAGAGAGGTGGTCCCCAGCAGGCATAGGAATGCGTCTGGAGGTGCTGGGTTGTGACTGGACAGGTAGGAGCTCCAGTGTGTCTGCCCACTGGCTTTACTGGGGATGCAGCAGGCACTAAACCTGCAAGGTGCAAGTGTAAGGTTTTTTCTCTCCCTACTATCCCACCTCAGGGCTATGCCATGGCAAGGAGATTGCAGCCGTGAAGGCAGGGCCTGCAGTGTGGCCTGACCCCATCTTTTTACTTCTGCCTTAAAAAGAACTGGTCTTGATGCAGGACGTAGCACCATTGATTGGACCCCAGTCCCAAGTTTTCACACAGAGCTTCATGCAGGGTTTGTTCGCTATTCCCTTCTCCCTCCTTTCACATCTTTTAGCTGGATGTGCAGGCATTCCCAGTCTCTGTGTCAGATAACATTTCAGCTTTTAATCCAAATGGACAAGACAAAAGAGTAGGAAGAGAAGCAGAGGTGCACAGGAGGCATGCAGTGACCGGTACAGGTATCTTGAGCTGCCACAATAAGTCTTTGCTGTAAAAACAACTGTCTCACTCATTGAACCTCGTGTGGAAATCCTTTTGCAGGCAAAGTTGGGGATTTAACTCTGTGATGTCTCTACAACATCCCTAGGACCAGGGAAGTTTCTTCACTTTTGCCCACCTGTTTTTCACGAGTTGTATGCCTTGCAGCCACCATTGGTTTTAATACGGAGGGGAAAACTGTCTACCATACTCACTGGCATCAGTAGAGGTTGTGTCTCTGACCCTCTGAGGCACAACAATGATTGATTGCTGCATAGTTTCATCCCCAAAAGCTAAAAATGCACCCTGCAGCTCACTGGGTCTGATGCTAGCTTTTCAGTGCCAGGGGCTAGTTGACCCTTTTTTTAATTTATGTTATTTTTTAATAATCTACTTAAATCTGAATCTGGTATCCAGATGTCAGTGATAAGGAGGTAAGATTTCCATTTTATAAACACATCTGTAGAAGGAATTTTCTTGTAAGAACTCCCATTCTAGGAAGCTTAAAGGACACAGAGGGCTTTTTCTGCCCTTTTGTTGAGTCTTTGCTACCCTTTGCTCCTCTGGTGTGCTGTGAGATGCATTACAAACAACAGCAAATCACACAACACACCTACACACAATTACTAATGATCATTTGTCACCCTTGAAGTCAGCGGCAGATCTCCCCCTGGACTGGGAATCCATTGCAATGATCTCAACTTTAAATCAAGACTAGATCTTAATTTAAATCTTAACAACATCTTTGGGATGTTGTAGGAGAAGCAGGCACTGTGGCTTTCATGCAAGCAGCGGGAGCCAAGGCTCCATGCTGAAGTGGTCTCCATGCAGAAGTGTTCGGGCAGCTCCCACATTGCTGCTTCCTGCAGCTCCTGGGAGTCTCCCACTGCCAGATCTCTGCAGGCCATTGCTGGCTGGTGCATCACAGTGCTGCATCACTGCCACAAAGGGAGGCAGTTGCACAGTATCTCCAACCATGTACATGTCAGCCCCTCCATTGCATTCCTCCAAATCAGAGAAGAAGAGGGGCTTGGCATCCTCAACTTGTGCTATTTTTGGTACAAATCTTCTTTTACAGCAATGTTCCCACTCAGTTTCAATATCAGCAGCAACAGCCCATGTTTTTTCCAGGCAGGGTGCTTTATGGTCATTTCCCAGTCTGGCTAATCATTTGCACATTGTAATGTTTAAAACTCAACTGCCAAGTCATAAATATTCGTAGCTTTATTGATCTGCAGGCATTCAGCTTTGTAATCAGAGCTGGGCTTGTAATCTTGTGGCTTCACCATGTTATAAAAAGCATTTGTATCCATGATGCAACCTGGGGAGCAGAGATAGCCCATGGCATTATCTGCATGCTAAATCCAGGCTGGCTACATGCAGCAGTCCTTGACAGTGCCAAGATACAGCCCTCCTTTGCTGGGAGGACCCAGGCACATCACAGAACTGGCTCTGAAAACCCAATCGCACTTGCTTGGGAACAAGATTAAGAGATGGACTAGAACAAGCCGATTTAAAACATTTTCAAGTGAGGTCCTAAGCCTGTGTTTACCCTACACAGCTGCTTCTATTTCTTATCAGCAAGGGCACATCTTAACTACTGAGTCAAACAGGTAACTTAACAGCAACTGTGCATACACACTAGTTGGCTAGTAACTCAAAAATCGGGAAGCAGGCAGTCAGCAATCGGCTTCTTTCAAAGACCTGCCAAAATTTTCCCTCTGAAGAGTGGAGATTGATGAATGTTCACTCGCAGCTGGTTTTCTCTCTTTTGAAGTTCCAAACATCTGGTTTCAATTGCTCAGTGACTTTGCATTTTGATCAGCGGTTACCACCAGTTGCACAGACACTTGCAGGGCCAGGGAGAGAGAAAGCGAGCGAGCAAGACCTCTCCTTTTCACTTTCCATTTCACACATGATGTTGTCCTGCCTGCTATGTTCATTATCTCTTGTAACCATCATGTTGCAGCTCTGCCATGGTAACTGATTCTTCAAGATGTATTTCTGCAGCTTGTCTAGGGCAATGCAACACTGTTGATTTACATCCGCTCAGCATCTGTGTCCGTATGGGACTTGGCTTTCAAGGTCCTTCCACATTTTCACATTTCAGCTATAAATCTCACTATACAAGAGCAACAGCCTAAAAAAAATTGTACCACCAGCTCTAAATAACTTGCAGCTTTTGATATGTTACCTTCACCTGCTGCTCTTTCTTTTTTCTGTTCTTTTTTATGACATTTTTCTGTGCCTGGCTGCTTACAATTTGCTTCTTTGTTGAATCTGGAGTTTTATGGGTTTGTAACAAATTTGAACTTACAAATTAAAAGACTTTGATGTTGTTTGGTATTTTATCCTGAACAAAAGACGGCCACTGGAAAGAAAAAAAAAAAAACCCTGAAAGTTTATGTGCAACATGTTTAATAACAGGAAAATGAAAGGGCAGAAAGGAGCCTATGGAAAATATTCAATGTATTTAGCCATTTCCTCCTGCTTCTGGCTTTATTAAATGATACCCTGAAGGGTGCCAACAAAGAAACACAATCACACACAACTGAGCAAAGCAGCCTCTTTTTGAAAACAGAAAGAATCAAGCCTGCTGTACTCCAGTTAATGCACCCATAAAAGGAGAGCCTGCTGGAACCTAATGTCATTTACTGTTGATCTTAATATCCTTCCCTTTCTTGCTTAAATTTCCCCTGACACCTGCTTGGAGGTTGTTTCACACAGGCCGCACTGGAGAGAGGGAAATTGGACAGAGACCCTTTGAAAGTGTAGTCAGGAGCCCGGAGTGTGAAACCAGATGCTTTCTGCAGCGAGCCAGAGCGCACTAGGGGATCCTCGGGGTCCGTTTGTGGTTACATCATTTGTGGGTTTGAGTGACTTGTTTTATAAATTGGCACAATTGGTGGGAATGTTGAGTGTGCTTTTTTTAACGCGTCATGTGCCTTTCTGAAAGGAAAAGGCGTCTTGCCTGGGATCTCTCCTACCCAGCAATGACAGCTAAGCGGATTGCCAGCACCCGTGTACATTAAAAAATTCAGAGGAGAAACTAGCGTGTATGTCTAGAGGAGAGCCTCGTCCAAAGGGAACTCTAAATCAAAGGAACTCCCATATGGAAACAGCCGGTTCACTTGAAGTTCAAACTATGCTGACATTTCTAGCACGTGGATATTTTATGGTATTCTTGTTCTATCTCTTCCTGCCATTATAAGAACACAAGAAAAAGACTTTTTTTGTTTTGTTTCCTCCTACCTAGGCTTTTTATGCTGCCTATTGAAATAGCATCTCTACTCCATTCTTTCTCAGATGTAAAGCCCACAGCAGAGACGCTGGTGCCCACTTTGAAGAGTGAAGAGACCACCACCCCATATCCAACTTATGAAGAAGCAACCGAGTGTGGTGATAGCTGTGGAGAAGAGGAGGGTATGTATCAGAGCAGCACATCTTTGTCTCAGTAGATGATGAGTTAAGAGCTAAGCAAATGCTCTTATCTTCCCATTTGACTTAAAACCCTCATTTGTGGTCCAAGCACCAGCACAGTTAATCAGACCAAACAGGGCCATAGAG
>JAVHNF010068545.1:3889-31828 GCA_034783455.1 Micropsitta finschii | reverse complement strand
CCCGTATCAAGCTGGGAGCTGCCACTAGATGGGGGTAAAACCTGCGGGAACCCAGCAGTGTGAGCTCGCAGCCCTGAAACAACCGTGTGCTGGGCCGCGTCACCGGCAGCGGGAGCAGCAGGTAGAGGGAGGGGATTCTCCCCCTCTGCTCTGCTCTTGTGAGACCCCCCACTGCAGTACTGCATTTAGCTCTGGGGTCCCCAACAGAAGAAGGACCTGTTGCAGCGAGTCCAGAGGAGGCCACGGAGATGCTCAGAGGGCTAGAGCACCTCTGCTATGGAGACAGGCTGAGAGAGCTGAGCTTGCTCTGCCTGGAGAGGAGAATGCTCTTGGTACACCTTAGGGCAGCTAAGGTCGAGAAGGAGCATGGAGTTGGCAGTAAAGTTTGTTCATTCACAACGTACGAGGAATCCTTGAGCGAGTGGGTGGTTTCCTGATAGCGATGGGGGAAAAGCTGCCATCACACAACTAGGGCTTGGTATCAAAGGCAGCATGGAGCTGAATTTCCTTGGTGACAGCTGTGTCTTGCCTTGTCTTCCCCTAACTTGTTTGAGGGCCAACATCTGTGTAGCCACAGTCTTTCCTAAATCAGGCTATGCTGGTTCCTTCAGTGCTTACTCAGACATCACATTTCTGGACTATCAGTCATTCTCTCCCTAGTGTTTTGGACTTTGAAATGCCAAAAGCTGATGCTTTACAGTAACTGAGTTCCGAGGATGGCAGCTGGAAAGGAGAGCTTCTCTCCATGTTTTCCAGGTGTCACTCCTATGTGCAAATCACAGCTAGAAAGTTTCACAGTGTTGACACAACCTGCTCATGATCTTTCATTACTCCAGAGTGTTTGGTTTTCTGCAGACTCATGACTGGACAGGCAGTTTCCTCCCTGTCTGTGCAGTTGCTCAGTTCGCTGTCCTTGCTGTGTGCTCTTCTTGTCCTGCCTGAATGGCATCCTATCAGTTTATTTTTTTTCTAGATAGCTCCAAGATCAGATCCTGTCCCCTCCTCCTGGCCACCACGCTTGCAGTCCCTGGATCTCGTGAGCATCATCTGCATTTCAGCATCCAAACCATGAATAAACCTGGCTGAGACTAGTCCCATGGACTCACACTCAACACCCCATGTAGTTTTGCTCTGATCATGGATCTTCATCCAGTTTCACATCTGCCTCCCAGAAGCTTTGTAAGAGGAGATCCCCAGCCCAAGGACTGTCCGCCCAGAAATCTGTAGCACTCCCCAGCTCTGCACCAAGCTATGGCTAGTAGTGACATCCCTCCTGCTCCCCTGCCTCATCCCTGCTGACACTGTCAGAGCAGCACTTGACACTGGCAGAGACCACAGTTCCTACCACACTTATTTACATGAATGATGATGGTGTCAGCAACCTTAGTGAAGAGTCCCAACACCTGCAGCTGCTCTGCTTTCAGCGGGGAAGTGCTCCTGCCATGGGGGGAAAGAGAAAAGTTTTATGCAGAACAAATTTGATTAGAACGATCTTGTTGTATTGCCTTGGTATCCTTCTCATGCTTTAAAATTTGTTAATTTTACCAATACTTTCTTAGAAAATAATCCCAGGACTTATTCCAACCCTAACTATTCTACGAATCTATGATTCCTCCTCTCTTTTAAGGTCAGCACTGCTTGCTCCTGCCCAGGGAGCCACCTCCCTCTTGGCCATCACTGTGGATGGCCGAGAGATTGCTTTGACCAGTTTGCCAAACATGCCGTGTTGGAACAGTTGGGTGGATGGAAGCCACCTCTGGCAGACTCCCATTTATTCAGCGCCTGCAGTTGGAGGTACTGTTTGTTAGCATTAACTTATTTCATTTATTTTTTTGGCAGCACTGTTGGCATAAGCAGTGTGTCCCCCCCCGCTGGTGCTAGTGCAGCTGTGTGGGGCTGGGGAGGTGGCAGTGGTGATAGGGGTGACAGGGACAGCATAAGACAAAGCTGCCGATGGAGCTGCTGCACGTCTGAGCACTTACAGTTGTGATTCTCATCCCTCAGTACCAGCATCTATGCTTCAGCTTTCCAGTTGCTCCCCAGATCCTTGTGCCACAGTTTTACATGAGTCTTGTGGAATCTGAATAACTTGTTTTCCTTCTGTAATTCCTTCTTAAATTTCAGGGGATTAAGGAATTTATGATTCATCTGAACTCCCATAGTGCTGCACATCCTCCTTCTGCACTTGGAGATTTCTTCATGCCTTTGATGTTATTTCCTGAGGAGCTGCCTGCCCCTCTGAATTCAGTTTTTCCTTGACTGACCTGCCCTGGGGTCTATCCTGCCATATTTATGTCCGCTGCAACCTACCCCCAGTGACTTAATTGTCCCGGTTCCTCCTGTCCTGAGAATTGGTTTCTCTCTAGTCTCCCCATCCCTGATGCCTACCTCCTTATCTCCATGAAGAAGGGGATCAGGAAAGCAGTGCTGAGCCCTATATACTCAGTGCAGTAGTGAGGAGCACTTCCCAAGGCATCCATGGAGGCTCAGGCTCACAACAGGCATCCCTGGATCAAAGTAGGGCAGTACACAGGCACGTCTAGGCAGAGCCACTCTGGAAGCCAGGGGAGAGGAGGAGAGCAGAGTGGAGGGCCCTGGAAGGGAAAGGAGGTCTCTCTGAAATAGCAGCCTGTGCAATATGTGGATATAAGAGGTTTGAGAAGCAGGATAGCCCAGAGGCTGCCCCATGCACCTAGATGCCTCCACCGCTGCCAGCCTCTGGGGCTCCACAGGGCTGTTTTGGGAACAGGAGCTGCCCTGAGTGAGTGAACTCCAGGTAAATCACTTCTGCCACTGAGCTTCAGCTGAAAAGGCTGCAGGGTGCCCCAGGAGACCTCAGCACATGGCCCTGGGAAGAGCTGTCAGGCAGCAACACTGTGCCTCGGTTTCCATTCTATGCCGCAGCACTGCTGCTAGGTGCCCTGCCATGTTTTGCCATGCGTGTCATCCCAGCTGTAGGAAGGTGCAGGGGGTTTGTTTGTCCTGTCCTGTCCTGCTGCAAGGCTGTGCAGGCAAACACAAACTGGTGTCTGGCTTGTGAGTGTCCTGATCTTCAGCAGAGGCTGAGCTGCCAAAGCCCCTGGAGGTAAGGAGTGTGTTTGGGACTTTCGCTCTCTATCCCAGCAGAGGGCTGGGATTGTATTGTAATGGCTGACATGGCTGTAAGGATGCAAGGAAAAGCAGAGATTCTGGGAAATCACATCTCCCGAAGCTTTTGGAAATGCTCAAGGCTGCCAGGCATGACGCAAGCTGCTCTTTATGCATGCTTTAATGATTGTGTCAAAGCAGGGCTGTAGCTGCTGTAACTGTAACATACTTACTGCCACAGTTGCTGCAGCTGTAACAAAGCCAGAGCATGCCCTGAATCATTGTTGGAAAAGCTGTATCTTTCCAGAAGAGCAGTTCTCTTCTCCCTGGGGAAATGATGGAGCGCTGCCCCAAGGGAACAGCATTCTAGGCTCATTTAGACACCATCTGATTTCCATTTTCATGAATGTAAAGATGTTTATGTTAGCCTCAATTGTTCTGCACAACGCTGAGCTCATATAACTTCTGCATTGATGAAATTCCCCTTCTGCATCAGATAGGATGCAGCTGGGTATCTCTGTGATGGCTGTCAGGGAGGGCTGGAGCTCCTGGAGCTGTTTGAGCTCTGCCAGTGTAAGCAAGACAGCACAGCCACACCAACGAGGTGTTCTCCAGCCTGGGCTGATGCCTGCAGCATCTCCCCCAGGACCGTGCTGGGAGCCAATGTTAGTAGTGCTGGGGACAGCAGCCTGTCCTCTAACAGCCACCAGTTTGGAAAAGACATGGCTGTTGGCCAGAAGGATCTCCACTGACGTCCTCCACTTCTGAAAACACATGCAGGATAGAATTGCCCCAATAATGGATGTGTTGTCAATGAAAGGGTCCAGGGGATGGGTCTAGACAGTGTGGCTGATGTACAGAGGTAAAGAAGATAAAGGACAATTTGATAGCAAGCTACAAGAAAGGTGGTTACAAGGGTGACAGAGTCGAACTCTTCTTGTTAGCAGCAGGCGATACACCAAGAGGATATGGGCACAGGCTGTGGTTTGAAAAGTTCAGGTTCAGCATCAGGGAACAAATTCTTCCCTAGGAGATGATGCAGTCCAGAGGGATAGTGGACTCTCCACTTAGAGGTTTTTCAAGACAAAACCATGTTAGGCAAAACCATGGGATGACCTGAGCTAGTGCTGACAGTGGCCCTGATTTGGTCAGGAGGTCAGACTGAAGGCCCCCAGAGTCCCCTTTGAGCAGAGCTGTCATTCTGTCAGCCCTGTGGCCAGACCAAGCTTATTTGCAGCTTGTCTGAGTCCTTATTTTTAATGACTCATCACTTCTCAGCCACCTGAAAAGAAAGAGGAGGTGAAAGCTTTGTGGACTTTGTCTGAAGAGTTTGTTCCCAAGCATGGTATAACAGGAGATTGATGGAGTGAAGACCTGAAGTGAAGAACACTCTTATCCGTCTGTCATTTTTAAACATTGACCTATTGTACAAGAGAAAGGGTAAACAAAGAGAACAAAAACATAATTGAGAGCAGACTAGAGGGGTTTGCATCTCCTCAAAGTCAGCAGTCTGTTTTCTTCACCACACACCATGCCGGGATGGGACCAGATGGGGCAAAGTTCCTGCCAGGGATCAGATAAGAGCAGAGTGGAAGGACAGGAATTTCCTTGTGCCACTGGATGGTCCTTCCCAGTCTGTAGCCTGTTGACATTGAGGACCTACGTTTTTGCATTGCTTCCAGGGAAGCAAGGCCTCCCAAGAGCCTGTGGCAACAGTGGAATTTCCCACAAGGCCCTGCTTTTTCAAGGCATTGACCTAAGAAGTGATTTTTGCTCAAGATGTTTGTTCTTGTTGGTGTGACTGGAGCATAAACTCATGTCCTAGCTGCACACAGAGACATGAGGCAGATCTCCATGCTCCCATGAAACCAGAACCCCACAGGGCAAGAATTTGGGAGTTTTGGGTGAGCTAAAGTTGATTTAAATTTATAAGTGATGTTCCTCTTGTAAAGACATTTTCTACAGTTAACATGGTTGCATCTTTGTTTTGTTTTTGCTGGGTGGCAAAAAGAAAGAGCACAGGAGATATTTTTGGGGGAGCACTATGTGAAGACTGATTTACCAATCTGACTTCCCGTACTGTCTTTGGGATTGAAAATGAGCACAAATGAGGTTTGGCAGAGTCTGAGGGTGACCTTTCACAGGGACACTCACTGCTTCTCCCGAAGCTCTGGGCACTACATCAAAATTATTCAAATGAAAACGAAATTCAGACACAATCCACAAGCCTCATGGGTCAAGACAAAAATCTCTCCAGCTCAGTGTCCTCTCCATGACAGTGGCCTGTGTAGATATCTGGGGAAAACAGAAGGGACAGGAGAAGTACAATCCACCCCCATATACTGTCCCAGACACTAACAATTTGCAGCTTACACATTCCCTGAGCCAGAGCAGTGCCTGTATTTAAAAGCCTTCAGTGTTGTTTTGTCACAGTTGCCCCCTCTCCATCCCTCACTGTCTGCTTTCTGCCTACAGCTTAGCTTTTAGCAGCCACAGCATCCTGCAGCAGGAGCTGCTGCAGTCTAATTACACCTTGTGTGAAAAAAGCTTCAGTTTTCTGGTTTTGGGTTGTGGTTTTACCACCTTCATCTGGTACCTCTTGTGTAGGAAGAAGCAGTCTTCCTCTTTACATCCCCTTTAGTCCTCCAGCATTCTGCAGACCCCCATCCTCAGTTGTCCTATTTCCATCTGAAGAGTCCTGTCCTGCTCACCCAGAAGCTCTGCCATGTCTCTGCTAACCCCATGCCTTTCCTCTGGACCTTCTGCTCCTCTGCTAGCACCTGTTTAAGGTGAAGGACCCCAAACTGTGCCCAGAACCTTGAGCTGGGGCTGTCATGAGTTTTTGTCATGGCATGATTTCTTGCTCCTCATCTGTTCACTTTTTTCCTTCTTGTTAACTCCTCACTTTGAATTTGAGATTTCTTTTCCCTTCCCCACATTAGGTAACATTTCCACAGAGCTATCTGTCCAGGGTCTCATTTGGCTCCCCTGTTTCGAATGTAAAACAATGATTTTGCATCCTTTTGCATATCTCTCCTCTGCTACTTGAACACCTGCTTGCTCAGTATCATAAGGTCACCTTTACTGTCATGAGTCATTTGGCATCATCTGCAAAAGCTGTCACTTGCCTGTCCACCCCTGCCCAGGGTCCTGTGGAGAGCCCTGCACAACCCTGCATGGAAGGACACCCTACCAGTATGAAAATTGCTCCTTATTTCCCTATTTCCCATCTTTACTCTGTTACCCATGCCTGTGAGAGTTTCTCCCTCATTCTATTGCTTCCCAGCTTCCCTCAGAGCCTTTGGCAACAGCTTGTCAAATGTCTTTTGGAAACCTCAGGAAGCTACAGCAACTGCATCTCTGTGCCTCCTTGCTCACCCCTCCCAGAACACCAGTTGGTTTGTGAGGTACCAATTCTCCTTGCTGAGCAAGGCTTGTGTAAGGGATTCCCTTGTGCATCACCATGAGAAAGGTGAGAAAGCCACCTGCCTTTCCAGTGCCACCCAGAGGGAGGGACCATGCTCTGTGCATGTCTACCAGGTTATTTGGGAACATCCAAGGGCTGCCTTTGATATACGGTCCATGCCTGCTGCATGCCAGAAGACCCCATAGGTCTTCTGGCTGGAAGGAGCCTGCCAATCCCTGCCCCAGTGAGGAGCCCTTCCTGGGCATGGGGCCACAGTGCAGAATGGGTTCATCTGCCTTCTTCTTCTCCAAGGCTCACCTAATAGTTTTGTGTCTTCTTGATACAAATCCACTTGAATCTGCTGCAAAAAGAGACAGATCTGCCGGGTTTCCTAAGGCTTTTACATATGTTTGTCCAAGCATATCACATACCTGTCATTTCTCCATCCCCAGGTTACATTTGAGCTTTCTATCTCAGGGTGCAGGAAGCCTCCTTGCTGTCCCCAAGGTTTTTCAGTTTTGTTGCATAAGAACCAATGATGAGGACATGCTGGTGAGGTTGCTGCCTTGCCTTACACCAGAGATGTCCTAGCTGCAGTCTGGAGGGACATCCTGTTGAGAGAAGCCATTACACCCATGACAATTGCTTTCCTGCTTCCTTTTTATAACCCTGGAAGTTGTTCACATGATTTCAAGCAAACAGGATTTGAAGCTAAAGCTGTAAGCATAGAGAGGGGGTCACAGCTGTAGATTCTGGTTGTGGAAGTTTTCTTTTAAGTTGGAAAATCAGTGAGGGACACGTGGCAGACAGGAAGGGTGTCTGCAGAAAAGACACATAGATGGCAACCAAGTAGAACACTTGGATGCTTTTCTGGGGTTACTTAATGGTAAAAACAGTCAGTTGAGATGGGGAAATGACCCAGTTGTGAGTGGGAAGGAGTGCACATGTTTGGGGACACCGTTCATGTGACAGTCATCCTCTCCTGGTGTGCCCCATGCGGGACTTGGCTTCTGATTGCTGCTGGGTTACAGCAGTGCAAAGCCCATGGGTTCAAGGGAGGCCTTCCAGAGCAAGATGCAGACAACTTTGGATCCAGGAAAATGATTTAAATGGTCAGATTTCCAGAAGCCCCCAGAAATAAAATTTCCCCAAAACGTAGCTTTTCTTCAGGTGGGTCCTGGGGTCCTCATGCAGGAGTGGAAGTGAGCACCTGCCCTCAGGCATGGGGTACAGCTTGGGTCATTCCCTCCACATGAGACTGATGCATTCCCTTTGGCCAAGGACACAGTGATTTTTCTCTGTCCTTTCTTTTCTGCAGCACGGAAATATTGCATGTTCCAGTCTGCAAAAGATGGTTTATAAATGAAGTCAACCCTTTAAGGCTGTTAATACCCAGCTCTCAGCCAAACCCACCCCTTGCTGGAATACACCAAAGTGCTCTAGGATGAAAATTCTGTCCCAGAACACATTAACTGGCTGGAGGGAATGTTTTGAGGAAGAAAACAGTGATTCAAGACCTCATGTCCTCTCACACCCCAGTCCTTTCCCTGCACACAGCTGCTGGCTAGACTTTGTTACCTCGTCCATGTGGCAAATTAACCCATGTTGATTGTGTTGCAGGTTCAGCTTGTGTTGGGCAGCATGGGAGGGCACCACAATCCCCCTGGCTCACAGTCAGGGAAAACGGAAAGCTTACTGTTAAATCCTGTGATAACAGTTCATTGGCTTTGCTCGAGGTCAGAGACTTTCAGACAAAGAAGTGAAAAAAGTGAAATGAGTTAAGCCAACAAATGGGGAAACTTGGAGTTATCCACTGACCTGTCAGTGATAGTGACACAGGGAAAGTGCAGGGAAACAAGATGTTGTGTCAGAGCCATGGTCTCCTTGCGATAACAAGATATTGTAGGACCTTTATACGCTCTCCAGTTCCCATGCTCATTGTTTCTCTTATCTCCTGTGATATGACTGTTTTTAAGGGTGAAGACTGGCTCTTTAGGAGGCCTCAGGCATGCAGCAAGGGGGGTGTGGGGAAAGAGCGGAAGGAAAATGTTATATCTAGGTCCTTCTGCAAGTGGTGGGGTGTGGCTGACCATGCTGGAGAAGGAGCTGCTCTTTGAGGCTGACTCTTCATTTCACACACAGACTCCATTGTGCATCTGGCCACAGGTGCCAGTAGAGGTGCTGGAAGGACAGGAGATGAACAGCAATGGTGGCAGACTTCACCTGATGGAAGCCCTGGAATGCCTATGGTCCAATACAACTGAAACCATCCATGTAGCAGGAGTTGAACTGGTTTACACTATCCATGAGGTGTCCTTTCCTCATGCACACTGCTATCCTAACCCCGTAAGGAACAGCTAAATAAAAGAGTGAACCACCACTGCAATCAAGAGGAATGGAGATCCAGCCATGCCTTCAAGTGATGCTGTCTGCCACGTCCAGCCCCCAGCAGCATGCAATGCAGTGACCTTCTGAGCCACAGCCTGCATCTTGTTGATGGTGCCTTTTGCATTGCAGCTTCCAAAGTATTGCATGATAGATGTCAGAAGGAAGGATGACCGGAAGACTCTTCTCCATTTCCAAACTTGTTGCCTTAGCCCAATTGAAAATCTATGCTGGTTTCGTGACCGAAGAGTGCACAGGGACGTTTGGGCTCAACTCTGTGTCCTACTGCAAGCTCATGACAAATGTCCAAGCACTGGTAATGCCTGTATTTCATCTCCTAGTCTGTAAAATGGAGCACTGCTCTTTTCCCTGGTGTGCACCGAGTAATACTCGGCACTGTGATCCTGGGCACAATGGGCCATCTAAATAGATGGTTGTTCCAAGGAGGAACAAGGCCAAACACCTCTTCCCCCAGAAAAACATCAGTGTGGTTCAAGTCAGTCAGAGCACAGTGTGATTTCTTCAGAGCTATTGCTATGCATCTGGTCTGAAAAGATGTAGACCACTTCTTGAAGAATGTTCTGGCTTGGCTTGATTCCATTTACATTACAAACTGAAGCATGTTTCAGTGGTTGCAAGCAAGTCCTTTCCACTGGAGATACAAAGCAGGTAGCATGCTGTAGCAAAGGCTGTTAAGCCCAGCTTATTAGTATGCTTAAATCTATGCAGAAAAAAGGATTTAAAATCACTAGAGTGGTTAAAACTTAATATAGGTGTAGCAATATGGATTGTAGTATTCAGCTTATGGGATTTTGACTGGACTATGCAGGCTGTTTGGGTTTGACTTCTCCCAGCCATTGGTAATGAGACTTGAGATTGCTTAAAGTTCTCTTGCCAGTGCTTTCCTGTAATGAAGGATAAATTAAAGCAAACAAACTCAAAGCGAAACAAACAAAATAGAACTGTGTGGAGGAAAGCCAACAAAAATAATGCCTGATGTCCTCATTTGTTGCTTGATGTGGGCTGACCTGGTGGATGCACATTTTGGCTGTGTCAGCTGGACCAGGACATGGTGAAATCTGTTTGTACTGCTCTGCCTGACACGCTTGACAGCTCCGATTATATGTGAAAAATGGGTTTGGCTAGGCATCAAGCCAGCCGCACACACAGCAGCCTCTTCCTAAAGAGTGTGTTGGACAGGAGAGAAAAGTGAGAGAGCAGAGACCAGAGGAAACGTGAGACTAAGGACCCGTAGTGCATTCCGTGCTGATGAAGTCGCCATCTGTCTTTCTTCTGCGCAGGGTAAACACAGCGCGCATTGTCAGTAGTAGAGGCTGGAGAGAGGCTGAGGACAACACTTGCCCAGCTGTGGGTCTGGTGGATGCTCAGCCACTGCAGGCTCCCTGCACACCTCTGTGCTCTGTTTGCCCATAACAATCTCTCTAGGTAGCTCTTGGGAGGAGCAGTTTTCAGCCAAAGGTGCAATTGCTACCCGGGCTAAGATAGCAGAGGTTTCCTCCTCTTCCCAGCTGAGCAGTCACATCAGGGACTTTGCACACTGCTGATGAATTTCCAGTCTCCTCCATGAGTTATCTAAGAAAGACCAATCTGCTGTCCAGAGCTACCAGGTCCCCTCTGCGACTGACACTGTGTGTCCCTGACACCTGGCTCTAGGAGACACCTTGGTGCACACTTCCTGAAGCGAGCCCACAAACTTCATCCCAGGCCCTGGCAGGATGCACCCTGAGCTCCCCACAGCCAGATTCCCACATTGCCCAAACCCCTGAGTTTCCTTTCTCTCCCATCTTAGTTGGGTTATTGTCAGAGATAAGTGAGATAACAGCATCCGTTAGGGCTTAGTGAGGCTCAGGTGGCTGATCACCACTCCATCAGCTCATGCTGCACATGCTGGTGGACAGCAGAACTGCTGGAGCAGGATCAGTGCCCACTGGGAGTGGGACCCCAGCAGACACAGCTCAGCATATTCTGGCTTGGTGTAAGTCAGAGGCACTTCTGTCCCATGGCTCCAGCATTGCACAGTGCATGTGAACACTCTTATTTTGCAGTCATCTCCCCCTTCTTCCTGCTCCCCCCTCAACTGATCTGTATAATGTGCAGCATTTAGACATTTTCTTCTGGCTACAAGAGATCATAAGTGATGCTTGGTGACCTTCATTAATAGCATTACTTCAATTCAGCTGGATGAAGGACAGACAAAAGGAGAGGAGACACTGAGCAACAAACTCCTCTGCTGTAAAGAAAATGCCTTGATCTGGGCTCATGGCAGGTAAAATAGGGGCTAGGTAAAAGCTTTGGACAAGCAACCCAAAAGGAGCCTCTGTTTTCTGGATGTTGTGGCTGAAGGCATAGCTAAGTTTAGGACAAGATGTTGTTTGTGGGACTGGTCACCCACAGACTGGTGAAGCTGTACCTGTAGGGCTGTAGTTCCTGCAGCTGAGAAAAAGAGAGGGCAAGAGAAGGTTCTTCCTGCTGCTTAGCTAAGTTTTGGCTCTGCTTGAAACTTCACACAGACTGGCTTCTGTGTGCAGCACAGCTGTAGCTGACAGCACAGGAGCTTTGCGGGTTGACAGAGAAATCCTGACTAGAAAACGAAACCTCTGCCTCAGGTTGTGGAAATACCACACCATTTCTTTGCATACTTGGTACTGTATAGGAGGAGGGAAATAATACATTCTCCACTTGTTGTTCTCCAAGGGAAGTGAAACTGCTTTAAAAACTGTTAATCACACAGAAACACATGAAAGTCAGATGGTCTGAACCTTGACAACGTATCATCTATCACTGGCAGTGCTCGTGTTACCTCTGGGAACGGTTGTCCTATCTAAAGATCGATGGAAAATGAGTACTTGCTTCTAGCTAGTTGCATCACTGCCGAATATAGAGCCACATGTCTTAAGCTGGTCATCATCTGACCTTTAAGACTGTGTCTCTCTGGCTTTCAGTCGTAGCTGTGACATCCCTCCCATGGCTCTGCCTGTGTCCACACACTTGCTCCCAGTGTACCAGAGAGTCACCAGGCCCTTGCATATCATGCCTGTGGTTAGCGAGCATCTGGGGGAGCTGTGGCACTGTCTTATGGTGCCTCACCCCCGGATTATGGTTTTGCTGTGTCTTTGGAAACAGGCCTGTTGGGATAACCCATTGCTACCCAGTCACCTCAAGCTGCAGTCACCCAAGCCAGGTTAAAAGAGCACAAGCACAGCCAGGTATCCATGATTTGTCCTTCCACCTGAGGACACCCTTGCACATGCTCATGAGAGATGCAAATGAAGACATGACAGACATGCAAGCATCACCACTTGCACTAATGTTTCACCAGAAAGTCTCCCTGCCTCCTCCTGTTCCTGCGCTATGGCTTGTGCCCCTTAGGAGCCTCTGACAAAGGCGGTATTTAAAGAATTTTGTTCAGAGACCAGCTGTGGGTCCCATTTCCCAGTGCTGGTGCTAGGTCACCCTCCCTTTCCACAGCACAACCATCCTCCTCTGACACTGACGCCCAGGCAGGTATCACCTTCCTCCTGGGAACTCTTCCTGTTCCCTCCCTATCCAGCAGATAGACAACCACTTGACTACATCAATGGTCGTTTCCCATCCTTGCATACCTAGGCAGGTGTTTGCCTCCTGCAGCAGTTGTGTGATAATGGCTCTTTGCTGCTGGGAATGGTGACACCCCAGCCTCTGGTTGACTTCTCAGCCTGTCCTACAGAGGAACACATCCTTCACCAGACCTCACAAGCTGCGTTAATGACACATAGGTAAAACATCTGAACCGAACAAACATGTAGCTCATCACTGGCTCCCAAGACCAGTCACATCAGCCTCTGGGGGCTGATGCCCACCTTCATCCTTTTGGGCATACTCTGCATGAATTTATCATTGTCTACCAAAAGTTTCAGAGTTCAGAGAATTCAGAATGTCAGCACTCCCAATTTGTCAGTCCTGAATACTGGAAGTAGAGGTAAGATTGAGGTTCATAGCATGTTTTCTGGTTATTAAATTATTTTTTATATTATGTGGGAATTGCATGACCAAAACACTGAGGTTCTTGATGGCTCAAAACCCTGGAGAAGACAGAGAAGTCCTCTGCACATGATTCGTATTTCTTTCATATTATGTCAAAGCTCATATGACATCGTGAACTTTCATGGCCTGGATTTTCTGGTGTTTTCCTTAAGGAGAAAGTTAGCAGAAAGAATACTGACCAAAACCCAGACTGGGACTTGTCTAAGTACATACACACTGTGGCAGAGATTGAGAAGAGGAAGGGGGTTTCACACATTGGCACAACCAGCTCTTGGGTCCCAGACTTCACAGTTTGAGCTTGCAAACAAAATACCCTGGAGAAATATACTGAATTTCCAGAAAACTGTTCCTTGAAGGGCTGAAACTGGGGAAAAGGCTGGATAGAGAGTGTCTGTAAGAAAAACAGTTGCTGTGGTGGTATCATCTGTATGACGGCAGTGTGTGCATATCTGATGCAGGAGTCTTAGGCTAAGAAATCATATGAGCATCCATTATAAACAATTCCAGGTATCAGCTCCTAAACCCCTGTATATTATATTTCCCCCATTTCTGTCTTGAAAGAACCCCTATGAAGATTTTTTTCTGTGTACAGGGAGAAGTAAAGAGATTGCAGAAATCTGCTCTGTGTTGCTTCTCTTAATGATAATCTGCACATTAAATATTGCTCATGTACTGCTGAAAGCAGAGATCTGTTTTTCAAGTCAAACTGTATTGAAATGTATGAAAATGGGCACTTAGTATAATTTTGAATAATCATAGAATCATAGAATAGTTAGGGTTGGAAAGGACCTTAAGATGATCTAGTTCCAACCCCCCTGCCAAGGGCAGGGACACCTCACACTAAAGTATAAACTGAGGCTTGTGATATAGAGCTGTTCATAAGAAACAGTAGAACCTTACACTGGAAAGAACTTCATACGTGGATAGAAATAGTGTTATTTTGTACAGAAGTAGGTTTTGTACAGAAATAGGTTTTGTACAGAAATAGTGTTACAAGGAGAGATTTGCTTTTGCCCCTTGCCAAGAGGGGACATGGAGGGTGAGGTTTTGAGGTAGGTGGAGGAAAGGTGGAACCTTTTCTTTTCTTAACTGTGGTTTCTACCCAAGAAAAGTTGGCTTGAGAGGTTGTTCTGGACGATGGATGAATATGGTCTTTCTTCAAAAGCTGCTATTGATTTCACGCTGTACGTGCTGATGTGACAAAATGTTCCCCAAGTAAATGCAATCTGAGCTCCTTGAGAGAGGTTTTGTAGAGAAATCAAATCAAACAAAAATGGGAGCTTGGGCAGTTCATGCATTCCACAGTAATACTTTGGTCTTTGTGATATTTTAATGGATCAGAAGGGGATGCTGAGTTGGACAGTTAAGCAAAGACCAACAAGACTTTTGAGCACAGCCAGCAGCGTGGCAGGTACTTGAAGGCTGGCCTCTCACCTCAGTCTCTACTTCTGCAGCCTTGTTTCTCCAGGGCACCTCTTATGTTTCTCTTACTGGTACCCAGCAAGGGTTGTCTGGGTTACTGCTCCTCCTACCTGTGTGCTTCCTCCAGGAGCAGATCTAGCCTGCCCAGCATGTGTTGAGAGTTAGCCTGGCTCAGTTTCCCCCCCTTATTTGGTGACTCTTATGGGTCTCTTTGCCCTGTGAGTCACAGGGCCAGTCTGCGGGTCCTACCTGTCTCTCTTAAGCTGCTCCAAGCCCTGTAGTCCCTTGCAGGTGGAATTGGATGCTCCTTCCAGAGGGGAGGAACACAAGGCTGCACAGAGCTGTTTCTTGCAAACCATCCATGTCAGGCAGGATAGGAATGACACCCCTGAATTAAGTGTGGCCTCTACGGGTGGCATTCCCTTCACACCTGCTTGCTGGGTGGCTGCCAGGATCCTGATGGGTCGAATGCATCTCTTGGGGCATTGAAAATACCTTTGTCACTCCCCACATATTAAAAAGAGAGAGTAAGTAGCTTCAACCAACCTTTCTGGGTCTGCATAGTCCAATGCAGATTGTGAAGGGGCTGTGTTACAATGGTTAAAGTTGGAATTGGGACCTTGACAAAGACAAGGGGTCTGCTGTGTGGAAGTGTGAAGTTGACAGTCCCTGCCCCACATCTCAGATGGCTGTCACCACTTCTTGTAGCCATGCAGTAGGGTAGAGAGGACTGCAGTGAAACCAAAGAGAAGAAACAGTCATCTGTTACCTAGGCCATAGCACTGTTTACTTTATCCTGATATTTCCTCTAATCTGTACCCTTGGTTTAGCTCTCAGGCTGCACTGCCCTTGCCTGTGGGACTTAGGGTTTGGCCTCCGGCCCTTGGGATATGACTCCAGTGTTTGGGATAGGGCTCAAAAGCTCTTGAAGACTCCAGGACCAATATTGTTCTATCGGAGAGTTTGTTACAATCTCCTCCCTTTCAGAGCTGATCTCTCCCCATCACAGCCATTCCAATGTTAATGAGTAGGTTTGAGAGCTCAGCTTTTCTGCTAGTTATCCTCTTTTATTAGTCTGTTAGGAGTGTTATTACAGCTCAAGTGCTCTGTTCTATTTGGATGAAAACCACTTAGATAAATAGCAAGGAATTCTCTGTCCTCAAATGATGGTCCTTCTGGGTGCTGGCACATGATATGCTCTGGTGTGTCCCATCCACTGAATAAAGGGTGGGGCGGCCTAGAAGGTGGCTCAAGGGCACTACTGGTTGTGTCGGGAGGCATCACAAGGCAAAGTATTTTGTTTTTAACTTGATTTCTAGAGGAGAAAGCCCTGGGTAGCAATGTGAAATGGTGTCCAGCAGGTGTGAACATTCACTTCACAGTCACTTAAAACCTTCATATTGCTTTAAAAAGCACAATTAACCTTCCTCTAGTCCACCTGAACAGCCTGATGTGTGCATCTGCTCCACCGCATCTCCTCTGGATTTCCCCTCAGGAGGTGAGGCTGCTGAACTCATGAGTACTTCTCAAAATCCCCTGACATTAGCTGCTATCTCTGTTATTGTGGCTACAGAAGAGCTATTTTGTATTTCCAGGATATCAGTGTGGGTGGAGTGACTGCATCCTCTTTCAAGTCATTCAGGAAGGCAGTAATTATTCTCATGGGTTTCAATCTACAGTATGGCAAGGCAAAGCATGATTTTGCCCGTATGACACCCAAGCTTATCAACCTCTAGCCTGTTCCTGAAATATCCTCCCTCTCCAACACTCAGTAATGCTGACTCCTGCCCATTTGGTTCCCGGCACCACCTTTTGATCCAAGATGTGCAAAGCAGAGGAACTGATGGGGCAGCACTTGAAACGGGGCTGAGAGATGCAGGATCCACAGCCTGTGTGCCCTAATTACCCTAGGGAGGGGGCTTTGCCATTCCTACTCACTGCATGTGTACCTTTCCTTTGGGATGCTCCACGCATTGCTCTCATGGTCTCTTCCCACTGGATTGGAGTTTCCATGTTTTCTCCTATTAAAGTTCATAGCAGCTAAACTAAACACACGATTTGCAAATAGAGGTCAGCACGTTGCTCTCACACTCTGCACATACTCCTCCTCCTTTACATTAACTAGTAGATGAGGGATTGTGTCACCTGTCTCATGTGCATGTCACTGTGCATGTCAGTGAAGCCAGGACTATCCACCCAGAGGTGTGGGCTGAATTTGGAAAGCCCCGATTACCCAAGCACTTTGGTCTAGTGTTGTCTTTCTTACCATCAGCACATCAGTAAATCCTATGGCCTTTAGTCCAGTGCTGTCACCTCTCAGAGGATCCTGTTGAGAAGATCCTGCCTCAAATAGGAGAAATTGCAGGTGTTCTGGTTTCTTAATGCTTCATTTCTGGGTCTGCAGACCCCAGAGCTTCTCAGCAGGCTCTATCGGAAGGTTTCTGCTGTTTAAAATCATGCTCACACCTCAGAGGAGCCTAGGAACTTTGTCTGGTTTTGGCTTTCCCTGTAGCAAGGGCAGAGATTCCCCAGGTGTCTTTGAGGACTTGGTGTGCAGCAGATGGCTCCTTCAGGAGTTGAGGAGGTGAGTAATGCGTCAGCCCACCCTCTGGTACACTGTGGTATGTGTCCCTGCATCTTTTGCACTGTAAACTGAGAGTATTCTGCCAAGTGAGGGAAGTGCCCGGTGGGACGGGTGAGTATGGAGCCAGGAGTATGTGTGCATGCATGCAAGAGCTAGGTTTGTGTTCAGTGCAGTGGCTGTCTCAGGCTGATGTCCTGCTGGCACTGATGGCAGGCGAGAGGAAGAGCTGGAAATGCCACAGCAGCTGTGGCCAGCTTGGTTAGCTGTTTATAAAGCTGGATTTATTTTTTCATCTTGCCTACCTTCCCTGCATCCAGGGAGAGGCAGACGTCAGCATCAGCATCAGCAGAGGTAAAGAACATCCAGACACAGTGAACTCAGGGAATTGGATATAGTAAGTTTACAGGAGTGCTATTTATCAGTATTAATCTGTGTTATGGTTTGACCACAGCTGGCAACTAAGTATCACACAGCTTCTTGCTCACTCTTCCCATGCCATGGGATGGGGGAGAATCAGAGAAAAAATAAAACCCATGGTTTGAGATAAGAACAGTTTAATAATTGAAATAAAATACAATATAATAATGACAACAATAATAATAGTAGGAAAACCAGAGAGAGAGATAAAATCCAATAGACACAAGTGGGGCACTATACAACTGCTCACCTTTCACTGATTGATACCCAGCCTGACCGAAGCAGAGATAGGTGGTTCCTGGCCAACCCCCCCAGTTTATATAGTGCACATGATGTGCTGTGGTATGGAATACCCCTTTGGCTAGTTTGGGTCAATCATCCTGTCTCTGCTTCCTCCCAGCTTCCCATGCCCCTCCTCACTGGCAGAGCACAGGAAAATGAAAAGTCCTTGACTTAGGGTAAGCACTACCTAGTGACAACTGGAATATCAGTGTCTTATCAGCATTGTTCTCATCCTGAATCCAAAGCACAGCTCTGCACAAAAGACTAAGATTAACTCTACCCCAGCTGAAACCATGACACACTGTTATTAGCAGAGAGTTGTGCAAACTTTTGAAAGTACCTGGCTATGTGTAACATGTCAAATATAAATAAATGCCATTGTAAATGTCGAGTCATACAAGAAGCTAAATAAGTCAGTTTCCTGGGCTCGTTAGAGCTGAAAGCTGGGGGTTTATAGCAGGATGAAGAGAACTGCACAATGCAGTTCCATATGGCTTATGAAATTTGTATGAAAACCACTTTTTCCTACCCATCCTAATTATGATATATAAATAGATACACTATATTCCTTAGAGCGCTTACTTAGCTGGAACCATTTTTATTTAAAGACCAGTGCAATCACTTGTATGATGCATTTCTGTAGCCTTTAACAGATCAAAACACGATTATTTATAGCAATAAAATGACCTTTCACTAATTGAGAAAGAAAATGTTCCACAACAGGTGACAGTTTCATGAGTGCTCAGCACTGTCTGAATTCAGTTTGGCATTTGCCTTCAACTTGTAGCTGGGATAAGTGCTTAAATGGTGTGCATAAGTTTTTAAATTATGTGTATATATGAGTTTTGTGTGAACGTAAGTGTGCTTGATGGAGGGAGACGGTGTCTGTGGTACCCATGGCCAGGCAGCAGGCTGAAAGCAAAGCACTGTTTTTTACCCAGGGTACAGTTTTGCCACATAACCTGTCAGCAGAGGACTTCTCCTGTTGTGCACAACCAGCCACTGCCAGTGAGCAGCCTGGAGTGCTCAGCACCCACCTCACAGGGGTAGCAGCAATAACACAGGTTTATCAGAAACTGCCAGGAGCATAAAAGGGGACCAGGAGGACCAGTCAGGGCCAAATACTGTCAGGCTGCACACCCTAAAGGCTTGTATGAACAGGATGAGACAACAGAGACGGAGGAAGGGGAATGCCAGAGCAGTAAGGTTGAGATGCATGTCAAATACATTGCTTTATATTATTCAACATTCAGACTGTGGTAGTGCTTAGAGACTGATGGTTTTCACTTTGTTGCACCAGGTACCATAAGCACTATGCACATGGCAGTCTTGCTCCAGGCAGCAGGAAAAGCCAGGCTGTGAGACCCAACACAGCACAGAGGCTGGCTCTGCTTTTCCAGCTTGTCTGTAGCCCAGCAAAACCCTCCTCACACCTGGACTCAGTGTGTGACATTCACCAGCGCAGGCTGGGTGTACAGGGAGAATTAGTCCTTTGAAGGAGTAAGTAGGACTACATACAGCAGTGCAGGAAACAAGAGCCAGAGACAGAATAAATGAGTCACTTTTCTAGCATATTTGAATACTGTTTAAATATAAATATTGAAAATGAGTATCTTCGAGAAAAAATAAAATTGGATGCAAAAATACACCACTGGTACACTGCATACGCGTATAAATAGACTACATGGCTTGCACAGTCATTATATGTCTTCCTTCCGGACCGACTTTGTACAGAGTGCTTCAGAAATTGAAATAGAGAAAAACAGAAGGGAAAGGTCACCAACTAAACACATTGTTGTTTTGGCAAGTCACTTTGGTGACTTTGGCAAGTCACCAGAAAACTGCATTGTAAAAACAAAACAATTTCACAACAGACCCATTTGCATATTCACATCGTATCTACCTCACAGCACGATGGGAAAGAGCGAGCAGGGAAACAGTGATGCATATGGGATGCTCAGTATGTTTTAATGGCATTTGAGACCAGTTCCTCCACCTATTCAAAGCCTATGATGTTCATGGGGTCTGGGAAAGTCCTCTCATGGGGTCACTACAGAGGGGCTGGTGGCTGCCAGGGGTCAGGGACTCCCACCTCACAAAGGTGAAGCAAACATACTCCAGCTTGGAAACTCCAATACCCCTGGGCAGTGGGGCAGAGTGTGCAGCTGGAGCCACTCCAGACCACAGCTCTGGAGGTCTGGGGTCCTACAGCACAATGGGACAGCAGGAATCCTGCTGTAGCTGAGCAACAGCTCCTGACCTGAAACCTGGTGCCTGATGGGACATCACCCTAATGCAGCTGCCCATCTCAGAGGAAGGCAGATGGGGTACAAGCGTGGTCACATGGGACTTTTCCAACATCTCTAAATTTGGTTTCTGTTTCTGTTTCCCTCTGTTCCCTTCAAATATAAAAAGCTACACAGGAGGTGCCTGCTCGATCTGGGTTAGTTGGGGAGCCAGCAACATGTCCTTCACAGACACTGTGAGGTAGACAGAGGTCAGATCACCAGAGCAGTGTCCAGACAGAGAACATGGTTGCACCAAGGAGTCCTTGGGGGAGCCCATGACTGGTGCAAGGGGCAGTCCTTGTCCTTGTGGGCATTGCTTCTCCTGTGGGCGCATCCTCCTCTGGGCCCTGCACGGGGATGGTGATTCCCATGCAAGTGCTGAGCAGCAGATAAGGACATGGCACTTTCTGTAGGAAAAGGCGGCAGTGTGCCCTGTGCATTGCTCCAGGGGACGATCTCCATCCCTGGCTCAGCCAACAGTCCAGCACAAGGGGTGACAAAGAGTGCTTTGCTCTAGGACACATTTATGTCAGAGAAGAGAGGGGCCTTGGGCAGCAGGGATGCTGTGCTGTCTGCCAAGTAGCCCAGGATGCTTTTGAGTTCACTGCGAGACAAGTTGGCTTTGACGTACAGGAATGCTTCCAGGTGCCTTTTGCTGTGAAAGAGAAACAGGCAGGTGTTATCTGCTCCTCCAGATCTCTGCATGATGGGACCCTTGCACCAGGATGTGCCTGCCCCCCCCCACGGTGGGTGCTAAGGTCCCTGATGGATGCCAGGTCAGCATCTGGCAGTCCTACGTGGGACACAGCACTGTACAGGGAGGTTTGGGGTAGGACAGGGAATCTCCAAGGCAAAGTGCAAAATCAGGCCAGAATTTGGAATATTTAAATTGGCTTTTTAAAATGGATTATTTTGCTGTCTGATGGCACTGGGATTGCCACAGCCTGGCAGGCAGCCCTCACCCACTTTTACAGACTCAGGCTATATGAACCTCACCTATACTCATATTCCGCTGTTTCCCAGCTCAACTAAATTCCATCAGTGTGCTTGCAAATCTGTTCCAGTGTCTCTTACCGGATATCTGGGTACGTGGTGGCGAGTGTTGCAACTTCAATTTTAATAGCACCTAAATCCTGAAGTCGGATTATTTCAGCCAGTTTGGGGAGTGCCGAATTCAGCCACGTGGCTTGAGACCCCTGCCAGAAGAGAAAGAGGTCAGTAGGGCACGGCGGAAGTACAAACCTCCACCCAGCCCAGGAACTGGCTTCTGAAGCTGTTTCCTGGGGTATGTTCCAGCCCCTGCCAGACCTAAAAGCAGTAGAACGAGGAATATCAAGGGTGAGGGAGAAGAGTCAAAACCCAGATCCCATGCAAGCTGTACTGAAACCAGAGATTAGCTAAATCATCTGACCCTATTATAATATAAACCTTTGAAAGGAAACCACTGCCCATGGGACAAAGGAGAATGAAATCACAGCTCTCCATCTGGGGAGTGGCAGGCTGGTGGCAGGGGAGCCTTCCTGCCTGCAGGCATTTGGACACCCCTTTCTGCCTTCCAGGAAATTAAGCTGATTTGGAAAGGTTAACAAAAAGCCCCAGAAAATTTGTTTTCCTGTTTTTCAGTGTATCATGCCCTGTGCCATTGTGTTCACAGTCCACTCACGTACATTGCTGGTGCAGAAGGCTTCCAGGTCAGCAGCATTCTTGGAGATGTTTTGGGCCAAGTTTTGCTGTTGTGCTGAGCCTTTCAGGCTGACTTTCCTCTTCAGCAACCTCACAATGTATGCTTTAACCAAGTGGGCATGGACCTTCTCGATAATAGCCTGTTGGGAAGGAGAAGGGGGATCATCCACCTACTTTTGCTTGTGGAAAAACAGTGTGGATGTAGGACAGAAATGTTTCAGGTGCTGTAAGACTTGCCTCACCAAAATGGAATCCTGCTGGTTACCAACCTCCCCATTACTGGTATGCAACATCCCAGATGCCGAGAATTTCTTTGTACTCAAACTAATGAAGTGTGGGAATTTCCAAATCTTGCTTCCTTTTGGGAAGCGTTTAAAGCATAGAAGAGATCTTCATGTGTTGGAGAAATAACAGCACATCAGAGAAACAGGAATTCATGCTGCTCCTCCTGTTCCTTTCTCTAATACACAAAACATCACAATTTTGTTTCAGCTACTAAAAAGACAAAGGCAGGAAATCAAAGAGTTTTTTTTATATGGTGATGTTTCATATATACTCCAGCACCACTGAAGAGATGGTTGTGAATTAGTTAGGTGGGACTTTTCCCAGTTGTATCCATCTTCTCCAGTCCTTAGGACAATCAAAGGAGCCACGAGACCGAACCATTCAATTGCATCTGTGTTTCAACATGGATAACCAAACCCATACATAAATAAAGCTGTATTTTGGGTTGTCCCTAAAGCACTTTCTCAGCAGCAGGGGTGGTTTTCTCTGCAAACACCAGAGCAGAGCTATAGGAGTCTGCCTCTGTTGAAGAGTAAGATTTATATGGCTAATCTAGATAAACTTCATGCTGATGGGAATCTTGCCTGAGAGGGCTCTCTGATGCCAGGCGAGTTCATCAGCTAATGTGGGTCAAGGCAACTCACGTCCCAGAGGATCAGAGCTGAATACGCAGCCTCAGCATCCCAGAATCCCTCCAATATTTCTCTTAGACTTACGTGGTAGAAAGGGTCCTTTAGGGTCTTGAAGTCTGAAATATGTTTACTGGTGGTTTTAATGATCTCGTTCATAATTTCATTGCTGGAGTCCCACTTATTTTCTGTAAACTTCTTATAAATTGGCTGAAAAGAGGAAAATCTGCTTAGTTCCCTCAAAACAAATTCTATGAACGTGTATATTTAACATTTCTATATGTACAATATCCTACACAGTGACAGTTTAGTGTGCAGTCCTGTGCAGGGATGTGTGTGACAATGACCTATGGGGGCAGGGGAAGAGGGGGCTGTACTGGGTTTGTGCCTCTTTCTTTGTTCTTCATGATGAAAACGACTGAGAGCTTGAAAGGCTCATATTGAAGATGCTTTGTTTTCCCCCCACATTTTCCATGTTTTGTGCACACTATCTTGCCTGATTAGAGAACTATGGAACCGTCAGGGGGAGAAAAAGAAAGAAAGAATCATTATGAGGTGTTTCCAATCACAATTTTTCTTGGACACAGTAAATAAATATGAAAATGATAAAAAAAGCACCACTGCTTTGTCATGCCTTCCAAAAGGCCCTACAGAAAAAGCAGGAGAGATTGTGGCTGAACATGCCTGACTCCTACGCCTTCCCCTCCACCACACTTGCTTAACTTAGAAAGCTTGTGTTACATACAAAAAAACAGAACAGAAAAAAGAAAGATTTTTTTTTTTTCTTCAAAAAAGAAAGAAGCCAGAAGTGCCTTTCAGGCCACCTTTATGAAGAAGCCAAAAGCTGCCTAATTGCAGCTCATGTCATTTGTGATTGCTTCCTACAGATTGTAATGTAAACACATGCAGGTTGAGACTCTCCCTCCTGCATCAGTTATCTTAGTCGTGATCAGCATGTTTTATGTTGGTCTGTACTGTCACCCTTACGTAGCTCTGCCTGTTTTGCCTACAGGCTTGAGGACTAGCTCAAAAAGTGAATCTGAGTTTTCTGGCAGCAATGTGAGTTAGGACTGATGCTGAGAGGTGATCTGGTCCTGAGCCCTTCTGAACTTTCCTGCATTTGAATCAGAGATTTGGGCAACTGATAGCATAGCAGAAGAACATGCCTAAAACCAGCACAGGCTGAGCCGTGGGGCAGCAGGGTATAGGGCACGGATAAGGTACCTTCAGCTGGACAAACAGCTGCTGAAGCAGCACGTCAAAGCCGCTGTTTTCAATGTCACTGAGCGTGCTGAGGATACTGGCTCTATTGTCATCCTTTTCTGATACATTTTTCTCTGTGTAGTCTCTGCAAGGAAATATCAGCAAGGTCAGAATAATCTGTCCTTAAAAGAGAGAGAGAGAAATTCAGAGGTATCCAAACCTTCCTCTGCAGGTAGATGAATGTTCCTCTGCCCGCCCTGGAGTATCTCCCCTCTATCACACTATCTGTTGGATAGGAGAATAAGGAGGAAGGAGCAAAGCCTTTTCTTTCCGATCCTTACCTAAAATTCCAGCAGTTGTTAACACTTGCAATCAGTATAGGCTTGTAGTATCTGTGCTTCTTGCTTTTCTCCTTAAAATCTTCAAAAGCATCCTTGTAGCTGGAGGGGAGATGGGAAGGGGAGAAGCAGATGAGCGCGTGCCCTGGGTGGCTCTGCCAGCCCTGCTGCCCTACGCTGCCTTACCGCACCTTTTCAAGAAGGCAGGCAGCTCTTTCCACAGGCGATGCGACAGCTCCTCTCCCACTGCCGTGCTGATGTCCTTGGCTCGCTTCTGGCCACTGTAGATACTCTAACAAAGAAAAGAAATCAATTTTAAATGCTGTCTGCTCCAAAAAGGCCAGGTTCACTGGTTAAAAAGGCATAGATCCTTAACTGTGGTAACTGCACCCAGCTCTCCTGCAACCCCTGCAACTGAGCCAAGGACTGTGCAGAGCAGGTATACTTCTATACTTATTTGGTTATCTCAAGCCAATTTTGAATCCCATTTTCAGATTGGGAGAGAGGTGAAAAAGAAAGATGCATTAAAGAAAGTCTATGAAGTAGCTGAGAAAGTGGGGAAAGTGACACTTGGGAGTTTTGCCTTTTTTTTTCCAAATGTCATATCACTGCATTAAAAAACCAATTTAAGCACAACCACCTCAAAATATGAAATGTTTATTTAAAAAAATAAACTCTACTAATCTTCTGCAGCCAGAGGAGAGTGATGGGTGTGGGGAAAGGGCACGAGCACTCAGAGCAGCTCTGCCAATGGCAGTCTCCCTGGGAGCGAGCAGGGCAACAGCATCTCTCTACTTCCTCACTTGGCTAAATCTGGCTCTTGTTTCTCTGCTGCTACATTACCCAATGCCTAATGGCTTGGCATTATCTGATGGTGCAGAAGAGACTGCACAGGAAGAAATGAAGGCAGATCTTCTGCTCATTTTACATATGCAGGAGTTTGTCTCCAGCATGTGATGGACAAGGATCATGCCAGATCATGGGCTTGGGCTGCCCTGTACCACACACCTCTACTAGTGCCCTACACACGTGACTTGGCCTTTTGCTTTCTTGCATCGATCACTGCTGTTCTCAAAGCCTCAACACGTGCAGGATTAAACTGTTTATTTCTAATATATAACTGTATTACCTGGATAACAAATATTCCTAGTAGTTCACTCTGAAAATGCCCATTAAATTTCTCTGGTTCTTCTTCTTCTTTCCATCTTTGGATTTCTTTATCTAAACATCTGTTCAGCAAATTTTTGATAGTAGCCTTTAGGGAAGGAAGAACAACAGCATTTACCACAAAGTAGATGTAGCAGCTCCTGCCTTATGCAGGTTTTACTTGCCCACCCACTATATGTCTGGCTGAGCATACTTTTTTCTCAATCCTGGATGAGAAGTAAAGGCTCCTTGTTGCCTGAAGCCTTGCCGACCACTTCACATCAGCAAGGACAACCCCATCACAACACCCACCTACGCAACAGTGATTTGAGTATTTCAGGGTAGAAATGCGGGTCAAGATGTACACCCCTGCCTGCCACATCAGTGGTGATCTGGAGGGCAGGGGAAGGGAGCTGTGGGTTGGAAGGTTGCAGGCAGATATGCGTGCCAGAGCCCAAATTCCCCCAGCCACACACTGCCTGTGTGTCACACTCGGTGCTAAGTGCAGACCTGATTTTGCAATGCTTTTTCATGAGCAGTTCTGATGCCTTGTGAGTGCTGGAGAGTGAAGCAAAACGTTCTCAGATCTTCTCCTCTCTGATCCCTCTTGTGTGCGCACAGCATGGATTTGGAAATGATCTGTATGGTCGCTGGCATATATTTCTGATCTCCAAGTTTGTTCATGTGCTTTGTAGCCCTCACACCCACCTCTCTCATATGTAAACCATCACTGGCTACAGCTAAACCTGGAACTTATATTTTCATTTTCTGGGAATTCCAGCCCAAAATAGCAAAAGGGATGGGAATACTGTGAAAGTTACTTCTTGTTTCCATTAATGCAAGAGTGATCCAAAAAGCAAAGCAACTCTTATTTTCTGCAGACCAGGTCACCCTCCATCAAAGAAACAGATTTTTCAAAACCAGACCTGCATTCATCAGCTGAATCCTGAATTCATCAGCTGCAAGAGGGAGCATAAATCCCTCTGGGAATTTAACAGACAATGGGAAAATTACCCACAAAGATTTGTTGTATTTCCCCCCAGTTTCCTACCACAAGGTTTGCAAGAACAGAGCTGTTCTTTTCTGATGGCTGCCAGGGCTAAGCAGAAGTTTGCTTTGCCAGTCCCATCTAGCAGAAAGCTGACCTCACTCCCAAAAAGAAACAAAATCATTCTTGCTTTCCCTTCTTCTCTCTGTAAGAGTGTATGGCCCACAGGTGAGGAGTGTGTGTGCAGGACAAGTCAGAGCTCATGTGAGGAGTCTCATGGAAGCAGCTAAGGGAAGAGGAGGGACTGAACAGATTCTCACCTCTTCTCTGTCAAGGTATTTCTTTTCAAGCTCTTTGCTCAGACTTGATGGTAAGAGGCTTCCAAGCTGAACTTTTTCCAACTCCTCGGCTAAAACATGATCTTTTCTCATATCTCTGGAATGAAAAAGCCAAACAATCGCATTTTCCAAGGGCAGTGTAATTCAAGACAGCTGTTGATGCACATCACTAACACTTTTCGAGACTATCAGTGAAAAAACAGATGGAAATATACATTGTCCTTAGTCCAGGCAGAACTCAGAGGAGCTGAATCTGTGCTGGGGGTGGGACCCTGAGCGACCCTGGGGAACAGTCATGTTCTGCCCAGCTCCTAAGCACCAGCTGCTGTGCACTGGTGGGGATGGGGGACCTGAAGCAAGCTGGCTGTGGAGAGAGGTGGTCTCTCAGCAGATACCTCTGGGAACACCATGCAAGGCAGCCGCTGCCCAGGCCAGCACTGTCCCCAGCACTGGGCTGTGCTGCTCGGGCTCAGCCCTGCTCCTCACTGCCACTGATTTCCAAACACACACTGGTTCTGGCCTGAGTATCTTGACCTAGAGCACACTACTGGTTCTGGAAAACTTCCAGGATCAACAGTGACTCATTATATTCCATCAGTGAAACACAAGATGAAAAGTGGAGGTGAAAGTTGAACGGCTTTAGAACGACAGAAGAAACATTGCTGGTGATTTTACTATTTGTCACCTAAGAATGAGAGCCCTCGATTCTCCATCCAGTACTATAAGCCACAACAAGGAATATTTTCAGTTTGATAGCTGACAGGGATTGTGAGGATGAAGGGCGACCCTCGGCTGGAGACGTCCTCTCACAGGGGTACACTCTTTGGTCTCCTAGCCAGGAGGAGAGCATAGACAGTAGGCAACATATAAGCAACATCCTCCATGCCCAGCATAACTGGATCTCAGGTTGTTCAATTTATTGACTGCACTCTGGTCCAGAGGGATGAAATTTCCAAATTTTACAAGAATGAGTTCAGGTCTGCAGCAGAAATGGAGCTCAGGGCAACAATCCTGCCCAATTTACCCAACAAATAAAGCCCTAAACATCTGTGTGTCTGTCTGTTGCCCAGAGGCCTGACTGGTGAGGTTGGCCCTTAGTTTACAGACTAGGAGCTTTGAGTGTGTCCTTTCTGGCTGTCCTGGCCAGCTAGTGTACATCAGCACAACAGCACTAAAACCTAGCCAGGTGCCAGATTGCATTGCAGTGATACCAATTCATAAATCAAGAAAATGCCTGGTTTTGCAGCCAGTGAACCTGCGTTGATCAACAAGGATAAGCATGTGTAAAAGCTTTACTTACTTTGGATAAAAATTATGCACCCATGACAGGAGGAGATAAACATCTTTGTCTTCCAGATGAGACTCAGCACTTTTTTTTGTCTGGGAGGCAAAGTAATTGTGGTAGAGTTCTGCA
>JAVHNF010068542.1:6078-19907 GCA_034783455.1 Micropsitta finschii | reverse complement strand
AATAGTTCCTGGACTAGCTTCAACTAGTATTTTTGCAGAAAAACATAAGGAGGAGTATTGGCTTCCCAAAGGGTTGGATTCCAGCCCCAGCACATATGTTTTACTATGGTTTTTTTTGCCGGTTCCATGGTTTCTCTAGAAATGTAGAACTGAAAACTATTGTGCAGCTAACTAAACATCCAAGTAGAGTTAGCTATAGATTTTTTCATCAGATAGACACAAGACAAAATACTTGCTTGGAGGCCTTTTCATTTGTCACAGACCAGTTTCTTTCAGTCTTACTGCTTTGCTTTTGAAAGTCAAATTTTGACGGAACTCAGACACTCAGCGAAAGCTATTTTTGGTGCCTAGTCTTCTAAGAAAGGATCATGAAATCGGTATTTTAAAAGGGGATGAAAAGAGATTTGCAGCCTGTATAAATCCTATTACGATGCAAATATATAGCGAAATTTTTCTTACGTCATGGATTGAAAGATCTTTTGAAAATACAGAAGTTGATACCTTATCCTTTCTTGGAAAAGTTAGCAAATTTATTCAGTCACACTTTACAGAACCAGATTGTGCTATAATAAGTAGCAGGATCACCATCAGGTAGGAGCAGCACTTGCAAATCTTAAATGTCATGGATTATATCATAAATGGTGACGTGTAAAGATCTGCTGTCAAAATAGTTATAGAGAATATAGGTATTGCTTGGAAATGTGTTAATGGCAAAAGGAAAAGAACTAGAGGAGATACATAATGATCCATTTAACAATCTGCAGGTCATAATATTTCACTTTCTTTTACATGCATACAAGTGGCAAATAAAAAAAATAGGTGTAGAAAAGTAGATGGAAATAAAGTTTTCTTTATAAACTCACTTTAAGGAAGCTTGGCATATGAAAATGGGAGTTCCAACTACAAAAATATCAGAAATATTTCATCCAAGTGTATTTTAACCACAAGAATATTTTCCACATCTTGGACTGGTACTACTGCATAGATACTAGACTTTTCTGAAGTTCATTTGTTGAGATGGAAGGAACATATTATTAAATTCAGATGTTAGCATGTTTTCCCTGGTGGCTAGTCTGTGGTTTGCAAAGCTGCAAATGTTTCTCTCCTCATAAAAAAAAAAAAAAAAAAAAAGGCAATTCCTTAACTATAGTGATACCTGTAGTTAAGTGTGGTTCCAAAACATATAGCGCTAATGATATACAAAGTAATTGCACCATGTGACTTTCACTGTAAGAACTCATGTAGAATCAATCTTATTGTCTTGGTGAATCTTTTTCATCTATTTTTCATGCTTTTATTTTATTGTGCTTGGTTCTCTTACCAGTTAGTGATTTCCTTTTAACTGCTAGGATTTCCTTTTTCATGACTGTGCAGGGTTAGCACTGAACTGCCTTTATTAGACTGCAGACAAAAAGTCCAGGTCTAGGGGCCTTGCCCTCTCCACAGGATCTTCGCAGTTACTAGCGTAATTAGCATCACTGTGAATGTGAGAAGTCTCAGGCCCTGATGTTCCGCGTATGTCAAAACTGCCTGGTCTCGGGTGCAGATAGTGGTAACAATCATCTCTTGTATATGTATAACATTGCTGGCAGAGTGGTAGTTTTGCTAGTTTAATTGATATTTCCCCCAGCATTGGCTAGTAACTTCATGTATTCTTTAATTTAAAAATTAAGACTTTGAGACAAGGTAGAGGTTAGAGCTCTTAATTTATACTTTCATGGTGTTGGTAGATCAGATAGGTTTAGAATGATTAAGTAACATGAAAAGGCAAAAAGTTTAATGATTCGTGTTTTGGTAAAGCATGGTTGAGGTGTTTCGTGGTTTTTTCCTCATTTTTCATTTCCAGGCCTCCATACAAATTTTAGCAGCCATACAGCTGTGCCATTACTACTTACAGCATGCTGTATAATGCGTATAATGCAGAGGTCTGCTCAGTTACCTGCTGAGGGTTATACGGAAGTAATTGATGGAGCCACAGAAATCTCAGCTGAAAAACACCAATCCTGGTGTTTTATAGAAGGGTTTATGGTAAACTCTGTCATCTAGACTAAATCAGATAGTGACACTTTGGGAATTACAAATTTTGTAAATCCACATGACTGTTATTCCCATGCTTAGTGTGTGTTTCCTAGCAAGTGGTTTAGACATGGGCTAAATTTTGCATAGAAAGGAAGCAATACTGATCCATACTGAAGCCTGTAGCTTCTTAGTACAACACAAGACTTCTTAGGCTTTTTCATTTGACCATCTCTGAATGCTCAGTTCGGAACTGCTTGGGTTAAAGGCATGTGCTGACTAAAGAGTAAGGGGAAACAGAAAAAATTGAATTACTTTATTCCAGGAGTAGAGGGGAAAGATAAGATTTCTGTTAACCCAAATTAGGTCTGTGTAAGTGTTCTAAGAGAGGAATGCTTGTAGGCTGCAAGCTGGGCTGAAACTCCTGTTTGCCTCGTTTATAAAACACAGTGTGTTCTTTGGAACCGCTATGTCAGTGCTGTATTGCACTCTCATAGTATCACCTCAGGTGAAGTGTAGGAGGTCTGAAAGTTCAGACAGGCCAGCTGATGCCTCAGACCCATTAACTGGAAACGTGAAGCAAGAGACCAGGGCTTTTGTCTGATGGCCTCCGTTTCAAGACCCTGTGATAAGAGATCTGCAGTAATAGTGATACAAAAGTTAGGCCATATTTGCTCTATTTACCAGAAAGCATTTGTAATACTAAATTTATTGTACCTAAACTAACCCAACATAAAAGCTACCTCACCTGAATATGGTAGAGGTTTTCAGAACTTCAGATAAATAGTGTATGCCGTAATTGCTGGTCATAATTGATACTCATTGTTCAGCACACAAAAAAGATGTTCTGTATGGTTGATTAACAAGGAGCAGCCAGGTACACTCGCATTATGAAGTTTTATGATTATTCCTGCAATTTGTTCCATACCAAAGCAGAGGTTGAATTGTCCAGAGAATAAGGAAATGTCATTATTGTTGATGTGCTTTATTTATTTACAGTTTTAAGCTAGTTTTATTTTAGCGCCAGTAGAAAGAGATGTTTTCAAAGATTAAATATTATGTATATATGTCTTGTTTCTAGGTATCAGTAAGGAATATCAAATAACTATGAATGACTTTAACAAAAGAAAAAAAAAATGTAAAAAATTTAGTCAAGGAAAAAGAGAAACTACCAGTGAAAAACAGATGAGAATTTGAAAAATGCACTTTTACTGTGTTTATGCTTCAGAAAGTTTACCAGCTGGGTTATGAACAGATCCTGAAAATACTCCCGACTTGCACAATTCCCTTAGACATTCGACTTCTGAAAATTCAGTCATTCTACAAACTTGTATAACTTTCTAAAATACTTCCTGAATAATGAACACAGATAAAGCTTTGTTTGTGCTTGTGTACACCAGTGTCTTACCATGTTAATTTGTTCTTTCTAGACAAATCATTTACAGTTGAAACGAAGTTTTCTAATTAGGGATGCGGTATTCTGTTCTAGTTTTTTAATAAAAATCAAGCCTGTGCTAGAAGGGTTGAGATTCTTTTATGCCAGCAGAACCCTCTTGAGTTTGTACACTTTACAGATACAATACAATTTTAGAAATTCAGGTAAAGAAAATGGTATGTGGTGACTTCCTTATCTTTCTTTTTTTGTTGCTGTTTTTTGGATTTTTTTTTTCCTCTTTACCCTTCAAAACCAAAGTCTCTTTAGCCAGTAACTCACTGCAAAAGCTGAGGAAGTAAACAAGTTTCTAAAGGTACTGTTATCCTTTAGCAGTTATATGGGTTATAAAAGTGGTAGCTAAATTATATAAAATATATAAATAATATATAAAATATAGTATCTGTTATAATATTTCAGCTATATCATTACCTAATATTATACTTTTAGCTACATATTGTAGCTATATCACATAAAATGAGTAGTTATGTACATTGAAAGAAACATATATGTGACATGTAGACGAGGAAGAAATTCCACATGAAGCCCACAATACTAAATGTTTATTTTACATTTACTGGCTTGGTTGCTTATTTTGTAGCTAGTATTTTTCTAGCAACAGCAATCCAGTTATAATGATTTGTTCCCACAGAGTACATTGCAAGGAAACTGAGCCACAGTCAGCCTGTGGTTATCTGTTGGTAAATTATCCAACTTTACAGTAGGCTGGGCCACCAATGCAGAGACTTGAGCTGGGTGCCAGTGAACTTAGCTGGGGTCTGGAAGCCACATGGCTGTGTTTGTGCAAGGTTGTGCATTGGAGCCCTCAGGCTGAATTGGCATTGCTTCCTGAGGTTTCTCCACATTCTCTTTTCTGCCTTAGACCCATATTGCACACTCCCATTTCAACTTGGTAGTGGCCTAATTTTATATAAAGTGTTTTATATCACCTAAAGAGTTTTCATTCTGTCTTGGTTATTTCATCTTACCACTATCTGAACAATAAATAATTGAGTGTATCTTCTTTTTGGTTGCTCACAGCCATATAGATTTGACTGGAGCTATATCTTACGATATGTCTGTAAGACTGTACTAGTTTAACTGGAGTTCTCGCCTTAGACTGGTTTTTGAGGCATGATCTACAAAATCTATGGTTTTATGTGGTTTCATGTGAGCTGTGTACTCCCACTTGTCAGTTTGAATTTAGTCTTGCAAAGAAGGAACAAGTCCCTAGGGATCTTTAAATTTTTAAAAGCTTGTTATCCTGAGGAAAAGCCATATTCACACATTTTTCCATTCTCAAAAATGACTTCTTTAGTTAAAATAAAGCTTTGGCAAATTTCTCTCCTCCTGAGCAACAGGCTCTAAGGGGTGGCAGGAAGTATGATGTATTGGGATTATAGGTTACGCTGTAAGGGTCTGAGCAGAAGCTTTTGGATTGCCAGACTTGGTGATGTACTATAGAACCAGGCATGTACTATTTAACTGAATGTCTGTTCAGTACCTCTTCTGTCATGCAGTCAGATTTACCTCCAGTCTGGAGGTACTTGGTTAACAAAACAAGAAAGGTGCAAAACTAAACCAAGACTGATTTCTGTAATAATTATGTCCTGCATACACAAACTACAGTAATTACGTTGAAGGGCAAAGTCAGATAATGTCCCAAAGCATTTTAACTTTTATAGCTTCTGAACGAATAGGGCCATGCTGTGACTCTGGGGCATATTAACAAACTAAAATCCTTACTTGGATGAACCTCTATAATACTAACTCAAGTCTGATGCAAATTTTGTAAGAAAATAATGCATTCTAATTTTTAATGCTGTCAGATATCTTTGTAATGTTCAGAAAAGAGACAGATTTTCAGTACTGTTCTGGAATACTTCTGAAAAATTATCTACCATCCATGCCTGGTTATGCAGATTGCAAAAGTTTTATATGGCATATGCCCTGACAGGCCCCCTCGGAGGATCAGCAAGTATTTTGGTATGGAGATGAACTGTAAAATGTATGTGAATAGTTACGATTTGAGTATGTGGTAAATTAGCAGAGGAACATTACATAAAAGGTCTTTGCTATCTTAGCAAAGTGCTAATATTCCTGCCATGTTAACTACCAATATCAGATCGTCCTCCTACATAGCATGGAAATTGCAGACTATCAGATGTGTACAGTAGGAGGTTGTCAGTGAAGTCCTGTACAATGCAAAATAGATGTCAAGGAAAATCAATAAACAGCTGCTGACACACTATGGGAAAATTAATGGGTGAGGAAAAAAGGTGGGGAAATGTGTCATTGTTAAGCTTAAAATAATTTTTTGAGGAAAAAAAGAAACGTCTTTTTGTCTGTATATACTGTTTTTAGAACAGATCTGTAAAAAAAAAAGGCAAATCCTCTTCATTTTGCACTGTGAATGTGTTAAGAAACAAATACTTTTCTAAGTATGCTTTTAGGAAGTGTTTAAGAAAAGCACATGATTTACTTTTCCAAAGTGGATGGTTGTATTTTCCATGGAGTCATAGTAACAGAAATAGCTTCTGGTTCTTTAATAGCTTCACTTCCTTCTTTGGAAATGGGTGTTGCCCATAAGACAAAAAAGGAACACCTCTACTTGTTCCACTGTCCAAAACTGCTAATGCAGCTGCACATGGCACTGTGTTGCGCAAAAGCTTGAAAAACTTGAATGTAGACATTAATTTTACCTGCATAAAGGTACGTGGTTCTGAAAGCAGGTGGTGTTCTCAGACTGAGCTTGTAGAGCTTGACTTTGCTTCTGTTACCTGGACACATGGGGCTGAAAGAGGAACATCTACGAATCACACACAATCAACTACAGCAGCATTTCTAAGCTCCACCATGGAAAGTTGAGAGTAGATTTTTGTCATGTGGCCTCATATCATATTAACGTAACCATCCAAAAGCAAAATTGGAAGGTGACTGGTTCTTTTTAAATGCTGTTGGAAATAGCTAAAGGGATGATGATGGATAAAAACACAGCTAGGGCAGCAAGGCATGTGTTGATAATTCATTCTAGCACTACTTTTCAAGCAGTCAAGAACATTAATAACCTGCAAAGGGCAATATGTATGTTTCCTAATGCATTTCTTCCAGCAGTGTGGAATTGCATATTGTGATTGGAATCAAAATTATTCTTTGCTTACAAAGCTTAATATTGATATCACTGTAGAATTGCCCAGAAGACAAAGATCTGAGTAATTTATTTACTTCTAAGTCTTTCCCTTGTCTTAATTTGCTGCCTTTTTTGGAATATAAAGCTAACTTTTGTTATTGTGTGCCTCCATTCATGTGCATTCATTTCACACCTTGATTTTTTTCTGGTGCCAGATATATAACATTGTACATGACTGAAGCAAAACTAGCACTTAAAGGGATTTTTTAGTTAGTGTGTTGGAACTGTGGAGTTAGTTTTGTTTACCTTTATGACTTCATAGGGAACAGAGAAAAGAAGTAAAGCAGCGGTGGACATGGAAGGAAATCATAAAACTGGAAAAAAACCTGGATTCTCTTGTTCCTTTGTCTGAGTTGCTTCCCTTATTCTGTTGCTTTATTTTCTCCTACTCCTTTCAGTCCACTTAGTCAAGCTAGACCTGTGGTATATTTACTTAAGTAAAGCTAATGTTACTCAAATGAGAATGTGTTAGATTGATGTGTGCAGTTGGTATAATTGCCTATTTTTATATTTTGTTCCCATTATACATGTAATACTAAAGAAGAAAAGAGAATAGATTGGTTTATAATAGAAATAGCTGTCTGGGGCAGTCAAACACATAATTGAATATTTTTCTTTTTTCTTTTCTTTCTTTTCATGAATGATTCTAATAGTCTGGGTCCTGAGCATGATAAAACTATATTTAAAAACTACTAACTAATCATGTTTATTTACTTTAAGGCTCAGTTCAGGTTCCTAAACAGACTAGTGAGTATCTTTGGAGATTCCTTGTAGTGTCACTTCTGGTCTCTCTGACAATCCAGAAGGGCAGGCGATCTCTCACATTGTCTGTCTTATCTGAAATCCTTGTACAGATGAGATATGCTGGAACTTTTCAGCAGGAGGCACCTATGTTTAGGCAACTAAACTCTGCCCAAAGACACTTTATTGAGTCATGCTCAAATGAATTGTGTGGATGAATTTGTTGTTTGTTCATTTGTATTTTCAGATTTTGATATTTACTTGCGTGGGTGAGATCTTGATAGATTAGTGCTGCAGCATCTTCATCCTCATACTGCTTCTGTGGAAGGCAAACATTTGTATTCTGTTACTCTAAAGTGCAGAAGTATTACATGGCAATTAGAACTGTGAGGATAATTGCCTCTTATGGGTGCATTATGCCTCAGTTGTTTACTGCTAAGTGAAATGTGAAAAGCTGATACCAAAGCAGGCAATAATGAAGGCAAGAGCTTGACAGAAGGGAATTTATTTCTTGCTTGTATGTTCTGAGTGAGGAACTCTTTTTATGTATGAAGAGCATGAGTCTACAGTCAGGCAAGTCTGCAGATCTTATCAAAAAAAACCTTCTACTGTGGAAAATATGTGCCATTCCCTGTGACTGTTCATCATTTATGTGGCAACCCAGTAGTATATTGCTATGAATCTAGAGAAAAATTGTCAATTACAAATATCCACTTGCATGCTCTGGTAGCCAGCCAGGGCCTTGAAGAAAAGGGCTAAGCTCATCTCTGTCCTTCACATTTCATTTCTAAGAATGTTGTACAGTTTCTTCTGCAAAACTCATTCTGATAAGCTGACTGAACTGCTGAAATTGTCTCATTTCAATAAATCTACAATTACACATGTTATTTTAGAGCATCCAGTACAAACTAAATCACAATATGAGAGGGCATAAAATGTGTATGTAATAACAAGTACAATGTGTACAGTTCTTTCTATGCTGACCCCGAACACTGCTTTGAAAAAATGCCTTACACAACATTGGCAGCACTGGACAAAGTAAAGTAGGGTTATTTATAACTTTTTTTCCTTATTTCAATCTTAACAATAAAAAAAGAGTAAACACACTTCTTAAATCTTCCTTTGGAGGATCCTAAATTACGATCCTGCCTTTTCCACCTTGCTCTCCAAAGGGACTTTTGGAGTTCAGAATATAAATTTTTGTGAAATGTAAAAACATGCAGTTGAACAGTGAAAGACAGATTTTGTTTCTCTGTCCATGTCTTTTGGTGAAAAATAGGAGGTTTGTTAAATGTTATACCTTCTGAGAAGGGAAAGGTAGCCTACATACAGACTGGAGGACAGAATTTAGTGCTGAGGGTTGTTCCTTCCAGGCCCATTGAGTCCAATACCCTTGTGTTGCTCTGAGATCATAGCATATGCATAAGTACTGTAGAGATTTTTTCGGATCTAAGTGAATTAAAGACTCTAAACTGCCACACTAAGGACTTTTTATTCCAAAAACAATGGTATGTGAGGCAAAAAAAAAATAATGGCATTCTCTATAATACTAAGTATTTTTAATGGACTATCTAGAATGAAAAACAAGATGATGAGAATCTCTCCATATCTAAATCTATAGCATCCTTTATTCATTTGTGAAAAGAAATGAGTTCCATATAAGATACAGTTATCAAAGAGATTTGTCAGAGGTATATAAAGATATATTTCTTCACAGTTTTAAAGTACATACTGCAGAAATTTTTCCTCCCTGGCATAAAGTAGATGATGTGTATGTATCTAATATTATCTGATGTTTCACTTGTTCTCTGCAATCCTTTCATCTGAATCTGTTCTGTAGTCTCTGATTTTGTCTTTCATTTTACTGAGATTGTCAACAGAGACAGGTGCTGTCATTTAATTTTGTATATATTTATCTCTTAGGTCAATGAAATACTGAATAACTATATAATCTAGGCCCAATGGTATTATAAATGATTAATATTATTGGTGTTAGATTAGGCAGTACTGGGAGAGTACTGCCTGCTTTGTTGATATTTAATGATATAACAAGTTATTAATTTTAATATATTCAGAGGGTCATGTTATTGTTAGTAGGCTGCTGCTGAGAACTACATTCATATAGTATCTAAAGCATCTGTTCTTGTTCAATAGATGATTTACCCCCCACCCCAAAATATTTATATCATTTGGGTTGCCTTTTTGATTATATTTACTTACTTATTTTTAAATCTCTGTTTATACATTAGTCCATTATCCTCTCTGGGAAACCGGTATTGCTTTTTAAACCAGTCAGGTGTGTTGACTGGATTTGGCAGTGTACATGTGCAAAGGGCTTGAAAGGAATGACGCAATTGATTCCTTCCTTCACTTTTGGTAGATGGCCATTCAAGAGATAAGTAGGGGGTCAAGACTAACAAAATGGAGAGCTGTTAAGTGTATTAAAGGTCATTGTGGTGATTTTTAATATCCATTCTTGAATGGGAAGTTATTATTGTCATTCTAATGCAAGTTGGATAAAGTTAATTAATTAATGCAAGTTAATAGAGTAAAGCAACATTTTAAAAGTGTGTAGTATTGAAAAAATGGCACTTGTTTTTTCTATTTCTTATTTGTCACACATCTTTTCTCCTAGGCTAAACTAGACATCTGCTACTTTGGCCTACTTATCAAAAGAAATGAAACTTTTATTGTCATGACATCATTACATTTAAGCTTCTTTAAAAGATGAAGAAAGCACTAACTTGAGGTATCTAGGGTGCCATTTAATATCTAGATGAACTACCTACTTTTAGCAGACAGAAGCGCTAATTTGTAAATGATCACTCAAGTTCATGCACCTCTGTGTGTATTCTCCTGCTCACACACAAGCCCTTAGAACAATTATATCCCAAATTTTTACATCAGAATGGCCATCAACCTCACCTCAGAAAGAAAGGAGAATAACCAGTCAGCAAGAGCAAGGAGTTTATGATGTTGATGTGTAGACAGGTTTTGGGATTTATTTACATCAGGGTTGGATTTTAAGTCTCCTGAAGCTATTTTTAAATTGCTGGCAGACTAAAGAAGAGTGTGTAGTACACAGGCTTACACAGGCTGTTGTAATCACTGGGATTTGTTTTCAAAACTTCAAGTGCAAAATGGTCTGCATTTTTTGTGGGTTTTGAGGGGTTTTTCGTTTGTTTGGGTTTGTTGTTTTGTTTTTTTTTTTTTTTTTGATTGGCTGGTTGGGTTTGGTTTTTTTTAAGCTAACATTAAAACTTAATTTCTGGAGTATAGAACTATAGGTAGATTTCTGAAGCTACAATCACAAAATATGCAAGAGATTGCTGCATTCCTCCTGTCAGCCTTGAGCTCTGTTTATTCATCACATACTTCAGTCTCAAAGGAATCCATAACATTTTCTTTCTAATGCTGATGTCAGCCGTTGCCAATGGGCAAGCTACATTTTCCTTTGTCTAGATTTTTGGAAGCTTTGCATTCTTAGTCCAAGCATAGCACTGCATTTCAAAAGGTAAGCATGGGAGGGAACAATTGATGGCAAACTGCTACTTAGAAAGAAAGCAGCTATCTCTGGCTTTGGTTTTGGATTCCTCATGTTTTTTGCTAAGAATCTGTTTTCAAGGAAATGATGTTGAATTGAGTTTTCTAGGGGCTTGCCCAAAGCAAACCATATTAGTAACTGAGTACTAGTATCTGAATATTTCTTAGTAAAAGCCTAAATAGTTTAGTATTATTTTCCATTTCTGTGTATCACCATGGTTTGCTTTTCAGTGGAAAGACTCTTCGTGTTCTAATATATGCCATGTAGCATGCCAGCCAGATTTCTTTTTGTTTTTTTCTTTTCTTGTTTGTGACATCTTTTTGTACATCTTTCTCATAGATCTTGTAATTTCTTCATCCTACCAATGCCAGTAGTTCATGCGGTTAAAAGTTTTTCTAATCTTGAAGCTCAGTCTTCTTTGCTGCAGTACAAACCTGTTATTTTTCATCTGTAGACACAGAGAAAAGGTAATTCCCTTCCTGAATATTCTGGTTGAGTCCTAAGCAGTCCCAGCAGTGTTGCTTTTTTCACATGTGATACTGCTAAATCATAGAATCAAAGAATCATGACAGGGTTTTATCTTGGGAGGTCAGCCAGTCCAATTTCCATCTACAAGCAATCCTTAAAAGGCAGGCTTAGCTTGTTCAGAGCTTTTTCAGGCATGTTTTGAGTATTTCCAGAGACTGAGGTTCCACAGCCTCTCTGGACAGCCTGATGCAGTGTTTGACCACTGTGGAGGACTTTTTTTTTTTCTTCATAATGAGTTGAAGTTTCCAAGATGAGAGTTGGCTCTCATCCTTTTGTTTTGCACATCCAAGAGCCTGACGTGTTTTTACCTGCAATTCTCCTTCATGTGCAGGAATACAGTAATTAGAAATGTCACTTTGACTGAGCATGCCCACATGCCCAGTTCCCTCATCTTCTCCTCATTATTTGATGCATTCCAGCCCCTTTATTCACCCTCTGAGCCATTCCAGTTTGTTGTCATCTCATATAGTAAGCAACCTAAACATTTGCACATACATACAGCCTCACTAGTGCCCTATACAGAGGAATAGTCATTTTCCTTCACCTACTGCTGATGCAGTCTCATACATATTTAGTAAGGGCACATTTCCTGTCTCATGTTTGATTTGCCATCCAGCAGGATCTCTAGGTTTGAAGAGCTGCTGCCTAACCTGTAGTTTCCCAGCTGGTCCCAGCACATGGGATTGTTCCATCCTCAGTGCAAGACTTCTCACTTCTCTTTGCTGAACTTAATGAGGTTGATCAATTCTTCCAGGTTCAGCTTGTTGAGATCTCTCTGATAGGTAGTCATGCCTTCCCACATAGCAAGTGCTCCCCTGATTTCGGCATCTCTAAACTTGGGGATACATTCCATCCCTTTCTTCAAATCTTCAGTGAACACAGTGAACAATGTCAACTGTGTTGTCATCCCCCAAGGTGTAGTACTAAGCAGCCGTAAATTAGACTTTAAACTGTTGAACAATACTCTTTGACTCTAACAGTGCAAACTTCATGCTAACTACAAGACTGTCTTCCACAGTTTCCAAACTCAGGGCCTGTTGCTTTGTCACAGAAAGAAAATATTGTAATTTTCTATGTGATGTTTTCTTAGCAAGTCTGTATTGTCTTCTACTAGTTTGGCAGGGATGCAAGTAGTCTGGTTAGTTGTTCTATAGGCTTATAATTCTTTATGTATCTTCCTTTAGTCTTAGAAATAGCCTTAAAAACCCCACCTGAACAGCATTACTTTTGCATTTTTGAGATCTAAGTTATTTGAGTGCTCTTCAGCATACCTCCTTCTTCTCTAATGCAGGCTAAGATCTTAATCCTTTGAATTTGTGGTTTTGATAATCAGTAAGTCATAGTTGAGTTTTTTAGTGCAGACTGATACAAAAAGGACATTATATACTTCAGTTACCTTAGCGTCCACGCTGAATATTTTTCCTCTTTGTTCAATAGCAAGCCAGTGTTCTCTTTGGTATTCTTTTTTGCCATAGTTTCTGAATCAATTATACAGTTTTGCTGCACCCTAGTGATTCTGTCTTTGTGGCCAGGCATCTGTACTTAGTGATTTGTCTGACTTGTCATTGGCTTCTGGTATGTAAGGTTTGAAAGTAAAGGGCATTTTCTGCTTGAATTTCTGAAATTTTTGTTGGATAAAATCAATATTCAGCCAACAAATTGGGTAACTCAGTAACCATCATTATTTTTGCTCCAAAGAAGATGAAATCTTTTCAAGACTTAGAGGCCTATGAGCATTTCATAGGTTATAAAAGAAAGAAATGCAAAAAGCCTTCCATTCTCTGTATAGAAAAGTTTATAGAGGATTTGGACCTTGTTGCTTAGGTATCTGTATTACTCTGTGGATTCTTGGGTGTTGTTTCATATACAAAGTCCAAGTACAGTTTTCCTGCAAGTCCCCAGCGGTATGTACCCTTCTGTGTAAGCATATTGAATCTCTGTGTTATTCAAAAGAAAAAAAAAGTCAGTCCAACTAACCAGCACAGCAGGATAGAACAGAACACAATGTTTGTACAGGTTGCAAAATTTGTATTATGTATTGTAAATTGAAGGAGTTTTAAATTGAGCTTTTTATGTTGAAAAGCGCGTCTCTGGTTTTAGACACAGCTGTCAGTTGCAACAAAAACTGTGCATTTGTCTTTCACTGAAATGCATATCAACATTAGCAGTGTGAATGACTTGCATATAATTTGAAAAATACATGTATATTTGTTTCCCGAGGAACATGCATAGTTCCTGATTTTTGTGCTGTTGGCTGTTTCAGCACGTAAATCTTGTCTAGCTATTATCTGTTTATTTCCAGAGAATTTTGAGTCTGCCCATATAAAAGATCTCAAGAATACTGCAGACCTAGACAAAATGAATAGCCAAAGATTTGG